>JARUPY010000001.1:0-106825 GCA_029817715.1 Melastoma dodecandrum
AGTGGGGAAATTCCCAGGGGAAGTTTGCTTCTCAACCGGGCAATTTTCGATCTTGACGCAAGTCAGGACTGCAACTTCATTGCGACGTCACCTTCGTCGGCCCCCTATATAAAGTCCATCGCTCCATCCATGTTATCCCGATCCCTTCTATTCCCAAGGCCAGCACCTTTGGTTGGTGCGCGGAGTTTGAAATTTTTTCTCCCCCTCTCAGTTACACGGACGATGGACGCCGCCTTCGGAAGACGATAGATGTGGACGTTTCTCTTAATCTTGGCCTAGACGTTTTCTACCCCTGATTGCGAGGATGCTGTGCCTGTATGCTTTCAATTTGCAACACGAAAGCCGGTATACTTGACTTTACGGCATAAGTCGAAACATTTTTGTATCAAACTGCATTTGTGTTTGCTTGTTACGATCAGCAGGAAGACCCATGCCGAGTTGCGTGTAGCGTGAGAAGAGTGGAGATCGGTAAAGGAAGAGGTGAATTAATTTCTTTGGTGGGTAATGCTTTGTTATGCGATTGGCCAGTGCTGAAAAACTAATGTATGGTCTGAACAGGTCGTTTTGGAGAAGAAGATGCTGGAGATGCTGCTGCTCTTCATCTTGAGAGGGAAGTGGCATTTCCCCAGTTGATAGGTTCGAGGACCAAGAGAAAATGAGGTTTTCCGGGCAAGAATACCAGAGTACTGCCTTCAAGAAGAGGCAGTTAGAGTACAGCAGCGACGAAGAGTACTGTAAGAGGACCAAGGAGAGCAATAGAAGCCGTGCGCGGAAGGTTTACTATGAAGTCGATGCATCCGATTTGAGCTTAGTAAGCGCAGCTTTGATTGCACAGTGAGTAACTTTTTAGGACCTGATGGACACACGATGTCCGTCGCCTTTTTGGCACACTGCAGGTGGTGAATGACGGTTTATCAGTGGAGGAAGTACGGACAGAAGGTAACAAGGGATAATCCTTCTCCCCGAGCATACTTCAAGTGCTCGCATGCACCCATCCTGCCCTGTCAAGAAGAAGGTGAGAAGGAACCGCACTCGCTACCGGAAATTGGTTTGCTGGAATGAAGCAGAGGGTTGAATACATTACTTGATCCTGTTCAGGTGCAGAGAAGTGTTGGACAATCCGACCATCCTCATAGCTCAACTACGAAAGGGGAAACATAACCATCGATTGCCCATCTCATGCTGCCACCACATCTTTTGCAGCAAACTCCTTTGGAAGCTCACACTCAATGCCGTCTTCGTCCTCCGCGAAATCTTCTTCTGCTGACACGAGTTCTGCCCTGCAGCCGACCAAAGCAGAGGTGCTGCAAAAATCTGTCTATGCAACAGATTGGCCGCGTCACTGACAAGGAATCCAGCCCTTCACACGCAGCCATCCACCAGTTCTATGTTGAATCATATGCTTGCTCAGATAGATGGAGAGTGATGCCCGTGGCAAGAGCCAACGGAAATTTGATGAAGATATAATGCTAGTCGAATTCGAAAATAAAGATTCAGCTGGATTTGAGACTGGCCTAAAGACGATGCCTTGATCAGTGTCGCATGTTGGATTTCACTCGTTTGACATATGTTTAGCGCTTTCTTCCAAAGGTGCTCCGATTTCTAAATCGTTTGACAAGGAAAGAAAAAGCAAATAAATCATTCTAGCAGGCTTCTATGAGCCGATAACAAGGGAACAGTTTGTCTGTCACAAGAACCACGGTGTATTCAAATACATCGGTAGCTCGGTTCGAAACTGATTCATTCGGAAAGACTTGTGTCCTTCATAGTAATATTTGGACGAAAAAACAATGTTTGCAATCAATACTGCTCCGGAGATGCTGGTTCCTGTCGCTTAGGCGAACTGAATGTCCTGCCTGAAGTTTGGAGTTCATTTGCAGGAGCATCGAACCACGGCCATCCTTTGCCTGTAAAATAGGGACAATCACCCTACTTGTAAATCAAGTTTCAGAAGAAGAATTTCTCCAGCTGGCGGTTGGTTTATAGCCTTTTTCCTTCGTGTCTTGCGGAGAACTTAGTCATACCTTTGGCACAAGGTGTTTGCAGATCAACATAGAGCGCGTCGGCTGGGGCCAGAAGTTATGTCGGTGTTCTACCACAGGAAGTTGCAATATAGGATTACGACACGTATAGGGTCGGGGACCAAAATACACTTACAGAAGGTACGACGGAATTCAAACATTGTTGGGACGTTGAAGAAATTGAACAAACGAAATTATAACACGTACAATGTGAATGGAGTCTTGCGAGACCACGACGTCGAAGGAGGATGCTACTGCACTTCAGAAATGGACAATAAAAATGGGGAAGGTCATATGCTCCATTAAGACCACCATAAAAGAAGGATATGTTAGAGCAGTACGTCGTTACACCGAAGGAAGAATGCTTGAGATATATTAGCGACTAAATTCTCAAAAAGAAAAAGAGATGCGAGGCTTCATCGATCACGTAAGTTAGTTGGGGCAAAGATAACTAGGGTTGATTAATAAACCGAGTTGTCTATATTTTGGTAAATCTCATAGTCTTCAATCGGAACGTGTAACAAGTTAGTTTTGAAAGAGTCCACTGGTAAGTAATTTTTGTGATTGATTTAGCTATTCGTGTTAGATAGATTTTGTGGTAAAAATTTATGGCAAACTGCCAATTTGTAGTACTCATACCACAGGCATCCTTCACCTATCGAAGAAGAATTCCGCCTTACTCTCCCTGATAATCTATAAGGCTGTCGGCTTCCAGCCTTTCCTTCGAGTCTTGCGAAGAGTAAAGTTAGTCACACCTTCGGTGGTTCTCGACGCTTTTTTTGCGGACAAGAAATGTTGGTGTGTCGAAGCTCAATGATTGTCAGTTGCCTAAGTTTACCTGATTGCGGAATCGATGCCCTTGTTATTCTCACAGCAAGTGGCATAGTTCTTCAATTTTAAGGAGGGATCCGATTGTCCATGATAACCTTGGTGATGAAGCGTGAGTCGGCACCTTCAGGCTTCTCGAGCTGGCAATCGATATCAGGAGTGCCACCATTGAACTCCCGAAACCTTTTCATGTTGTCAAGCATCCCCATAGGCGTCAAACTTGAAGATTTTTTGATCCCCCGATGTAGTCCAGGATGCATCCAGCAAGATGGAGCTCAAAATCTCAAGTTTTCCCAGTTTATCGATCGCTCGAATGTCCTCCACCTGGTTTCATCGATCATAGGATTGCTTAGAGCTTCCACTTTGCCCGACTCTTCGGGCAATTTTTTCTCAAATTCTCTATAAAACTTCAAATTCTGAAATATCAAGCGCTTAAGGGAGCCGATGTTACTGTCTATATAGGTCAGCCGCAAAACATCCTTCCACTATCAATCTTTCTAATTTGGGTAAACCATGTGTGGGTAATGTTGGGAGATTTTGATCACGAAGGTGGGAAAAACTTCGAACTCATTTACCAACAAACAAATTAGAACGATGCAAATCACATCGATGGACTTAACTTTACTGCGAACGAGATATTTGTTTTAAGAAATTATTTGCTCACACTATGAAAGTTACAGAAGTGAAGTACTTTGCAAATATCCTCGGAAGTGATAAAGAAAAGAACAAACACGTCTAACAAACACAACCTTTCATTATAAGAAAACTCTTCATGAAATAATGTGTCACGAACGACAGTTCTGACTCGTGTATCTTCAAAGTAAACCTTAGGATGATTGTGTGTGCTTATTGTCTTTCTTATAAAGTGACACTACCTTTTTAGGAACATTTTCGTCGCTCTTATTCTTTCCTCAAAACATCGACAGATGCATCCATCTATAGTCAGATAATCTATAGAACGTTAATGGACGTATCCGTCTAATTTGACGGATGTGTTTGTCACTTATTAGATCTCATGGATGCATCCGTCCAACTCGATGGATGCATTCATTGCTAACCGTTCAACAATTTTAAACATTTCAATGTTCAATTAACTAACTCCAACTCCAACATGTCTGAAATAATGATAAGGGAAGTACTAGATCCGTTACAGGGGATTGCAGATAGAACTCATTTAACTTTTAATCTTGTTTCCCGTTTACAAATGGTCCCTAATAGGGGAGACAAAAAATTTCGCGATACCGATTCCAATCCCGAATTTTTAAAATTTCGGGAATTCGTGATCGGTATTTCGGATCGGGATTGAAAGTACATTTTTGTTGAAACGGTATTCGATATTGGGATCGGTATTGGAAAAATAAAATTCAGCATTTACCGAATACCGAATTTTTATAGAGCTAAACCCCCATTTAACAAAAAACCCATAGGCCGAACTCATTAATCCCAATAATTACGTGACAACACATATGGAAGCAAGGGGCGTCCAGGAATCAAGAGTTCCTTACCCACACTGTCGCCGTCTGAAACCCCATTCCTCCTCCTCCACTTCTGCCATGTCTGCAATATAACACCAACGACACATTGGGTTGTTTTTTCGATTTTCTAGCTAAAAACAATTTTCAATTTTTTTAATAAATTCCGACAATATATAATCAAGTGTTGGTCTAAATTGTGAAAGTGCAACTGAATGGATCGAAATGTGCAGTAAATATTTACTCTCGTGCTTGAAGGTAATAAAAATTCGGCAATTTAATAAATATCAAATTATCGAAATAAAATTTGGCAATTTACCGAAATACCGAATTATGAATTCGAAATCGGGATCGAGATCTAACATCTTAAGGTTTTTAAAATTCGATATTCAGTGTTTCGAAATACCCAAATATCAAATTCCCACCCTTAATCCCTAATTGTGTGAAACCCAGACCCACATCAAGGCTTAATTTCAAATAAAGCCCAATATGCAGTAGTCTCGATTTGGTAAAACAAAAAAAGTTTTGCATATTTATACCGTTCGTTTTTATAAAAGAAATATGGTGGAAATTTTAAAAATATCAAATTTATGGTCTGAGTTTGAAAGTCATCTTCCAAAATACAAAGGAGTGTTACCTAAATAATCTCGTCGTTCCCTTCCTTAATTTTTTTTTTTTTACTTTCTTCTATCACTATTGCCTCTCCGGTACGCCCCTCCCCCTCTCTCCTTTTATCCGCCTCTCTCCCCTTCTTTTTCTCTTTCCCTTTCCCCTGTTTTTTTTTCATCCTTTTTTTCTTTTTAAATAAAGAAAGATGAGACGGATTTTATAAATTCGTCATTGATCTGATTATTTGGGTATCATATTTTAAAAATTCATTTTCAAAACTCACTGTACGGACGATAAATTCGAAATTTTAAAAATTTTTTAAAGAAAAACAATAATATAATTTTACAAACTTAGAAAAAAAATCCCAAACCAAAGAGGCTAGACCTACAAACTCGAAATAAGATGGCGACTAAGATAAGATGGTGGTACGTAAATGGTAAAAGTAGGACCAAGGGAGGTCACGATCACAACCCATCTTAGGCCCTTCATTATATTTAATAAAATAATAACGACTGTGATGCCAATGTATAATTTCTCCTTCAACGTTTGAACCCAATAAGGGGTTATCAAACAATACCGAATTTTTAATTAAAATATTTTTAAATTAATTTTTAGGAGTATATTTATGGAGTAACAATCCTCCAGTCCACCCTCAAAAGTGAGAGGGGCCTCGTCCCTCCTTAAATAATTACTCCGGCCCAGAAAAAAAAACCAACTCAAACATAAATTTCTTCTTCTTCTTGTCCCAAATGAGATAAATTGATCCTAATCCTGATCCTAATCCCCACCCACCCATAGTTTGGTTTCTTTTTTTTTTTCTCTCTATTTGTTATTCTATAAGTTTAGCATTTTCAGATTCTTTTCCCCTTCATAAATACCAAACTTTGTATTATAGTTTCAAAATTAGCTCGTTGGGTTTAATTTTAATATATACTCACTTTTTATAAAAAAAAACACTCCTATCCAATCTTCTTCCTTTTTCAAAAACAAAAATCAATTACTTGTAAATTTATATTAAATTCTCGGAGTGGGGGGTTATTGAGATTCTAAATACTCAAGTTGGGAGCATTCTTCTACGCCCGGAACAAAAGTGAAGGAGGTGGGGGAGAGAAATATTTGCCTTTGTTAAATGACATTTACCGAATTCAGTGTAACTAAATTACACTATAATAAACATTTATTATTATTATTATTATTATTATTATTATTATTATTATTATTTTGCTAATTATCCAGGTGCATATAATGCTCAAAAAATTAAATTGAAATACTCGCTTTTTCGTTTATTAAAAAAATCATGTTTTTTTAACTAATGATGAAAACTAATAGACTTTAAACTTCAAAATTTCATGTAACTTAAATATATATATATAATAACCTTCGTGTTATTGCAATTTAAAATCGGATTTTTTAAGAAGCGAAAATAAATTATTTAATTTCAATTTCAAAAATATTATTTAATAAATTTTAAAATTAATGATCGGACCACCAACCTTAAATTGAAAAAAGAAAAGCTGCTCTCCCCCCAACCCTCATCCCCTCCCCATCGCAGACGTCCTCCTCAACTACCAGGAAGAGGTGGAAGAGGAAGCGAGAGGATTGTTCCACGATGACGTAATTTGGCCAAATGACGCAGTTTGGAAAATATTTCGCCAACTAACCCACCAAAGTCGGCCTTACAAAGGCCGACTTCCTCAATTTTTTTTTTTTGAATTAAAAAAAAAAGAAGCCTAAGTGAGGGAAGTCGGCCTTTAATTTTTTTTTATTTCAAAAGCAAAAAAAAAAAAAAAAAAGAGGATCATGCAACGTCCTAGACTTCATTTGCTAAATTTTTTTTTAAGTTTAGTGAAGTCGGCCTTGCCAAAATAGAAGTCGGCCTTACAAAGGCCGACTTTGGTGGGTTAGTTCGCAAATTATTTTCGTTAATGCGTCATTTGGCGAAATGACGTCATTAAAGAACAAAACTGGTGGAAGCGACTCCGCCAATCATGGAACGAGATTCCAGCTGTCGTCGCGCAGAGTGCTTGTTCCCTAGTCGGATCATCTCCTGTCTCTTCAGACGTATGACCACCAGGAAGCCTGCATGGCAGTCCAATGCCGAGGATCGGGACCAGGGGGCTCCTCCTCCTCCTCCGCCTGCGGTTGCGGCTCACGCTGTTGTAACTGATATAATAATCGGTGTTTGTGTTTTTCTGCTACTTTTTTTTTTTTTGCTGTTTTGTATCGGTCATGGTAATCGTGCCACGGTTTTCGTTTTGGTGCAGGAAACAGTAACAAGGAGACTGCGGTGAACCTGGGAATCGCGTGCAGTCTGTTTTACCTCACCGCAGCCAGCAAGAAGGAGCTCGAGAAAATGAAGGAGCTGCGGAGAGAGATGCGAGCGTTTCTTCAGGAAATCAAGGCGGAACTGGACAGAGAGGATCGTGCTCGGGAGCCTGGTCAGGTGATGTTAGTGGGGAGTCCTCGTTCCTGCTTGACTGATGCCGAGGCGACCCTCGGAAGCAGCAGCCAAAGGACACCTTTTGTTGTTGCGGAAGAGGAGAGCATCGCGGGAGATTGGCCAAGAGATTCAGGGAAGACCAGACGGGACTGCATGAGAGCAATGGAAGAGCTCGAGGCAGAGTTGCAAGCCGAGTTGGAGAGTCTGCAGCTTCATCAGGATCCCGATAGCCCTTCAAAGCAAGGCCCCAAACAACATGCTGTGGAGGCGGCATTCGGTGAGATACAGGCCGAGGACTTGGATCGAGCAACCAGCGGCAGAACAAGCATGGTAGAAGTGATGAATCTGCTCGACATAAGGGATCCAGAATCCCAGGGTGGAGCTCCTGCGATAGAGCTGGAAAGGAAGCTGCATGAGTTGCTACAGTCGAGACAGGAGGAGAGAATCAAAGAGCTCGAAACCGCCTTGGATTGCTACAAACACGAGCTTCACGAGAAAGATAAAGAGCTCTCCTGGTGGAGGGACACTGCAATGATGTTATCACAGCAAGCAAAATAATCGTAGAGCAATGGATCCATACGATTGAGGAGAATGCAGGGTAGATAGAAAAATTTACCTCACAAGAAGAATCAATGTATTCAACAATTCATTCAAATTCCAACTTATGCATACTAGAATATTCCTTCTGGTTATCCGTCTCGTGCCGATCAGCTAGAGAAGGAGTGTTGTTGCCCTATCTCTTCTGAAGGTACGACAAAAGGGAATTCCAAATCGGCATCGAAGACCTCTTGAAGCTGTGTAAACTATAACTGGGTTATAGGTCCCGAATCTGACCCCCAGAGGTAGTGTAGAAGTAATCCCAGATAAGATTGCTGGTTCCGATGTGGGCTCTCACGTTACTCACTGCATACATCCTGTGGTTCACTCTAGTGTAGCAGCGATACATGTTCTTGGTGCCGGTTCCATTTCCAGAGGCGGCTCCGTCATGTTGAAACCAGTTACGATATAGTAACTGATCTCGACTTTGCCGGAGCAGTTGTTGTATTTGGAAGAAGAGCAGAGGATGTTGGAGTAGAGCAAGGACTTGCTGAATGTCAACTGCCAAGTAACAGAAATTCGAATCATTAGATGCGGATCGTCAATAATTGCTCTGAACAGAGATATCACCGCTTTTTGGATCTCAAGATTTGCAGGGCTAACCTCAGAGGAGCAAATGAGATGTAGCTATCTATGACTAGGCTGCGAGCTTGCGGATTCATATCGGGAGTTTCTATTGGAAAATGGAACAAGCCTGATTCAGAGATTATTTGACAGCCGGGAACATGGGAACCTCTATGAACCGAGGAAGAGGAGACCTGGATATCATCCGGAACCAAAAGTCAAGCCCGCCGACTCCATACCGTCACCACAATAAACCTAGGACGTAGTTTTGCATAAGAAAACTGTGTCCCGGCATCTCTTCTTAGCTTCGATGAAAGGCGACCAGCAGAGGACTTTCCTGCTAACCTGCCATGCTGATCCCAAACGTTTTGGGTAAATTCCGAAGCATTGAGGGAGGCGAGCTTCCACGAGTTGTTATTATAGACATCGACCTTCTTGCCTATCTTAGGACAATTTGTTAGATATATTCCCAGCCTTAACCTGCATAGAGCCAATAACTTGCATCACAACAACTAACTGCTGAAAAACTAATAATCAAGTGATCATAGATGATCACATAATAATTCAGTTCAATGTGCATGAAGACACTGTTTATGCAGTAAACTTTTTCGAGGCTTTTGGGCCTGAGCTCAAAGGAACCATGTTAGTCGAAGGACGATGCTTGGAGTTGAAAATTGGTTGAAGCCTAGCAGTCGAAGGTCAATACTCGAATGATGGTCGAAGCTCAGCAATTGAAAGTCGAAGGAAAATCTGTTGACCATGCGTGCCGAAAGATTCTTATTTGCCACTGTAGACCAACGGTCGAGGGAAAGGGAGTGCATGTTGGCTGTTCTTAAGCAAAATCTGTTGAGTGCACAAAACAGGGCGAATGTGCAAGCTGATAAACATCGTACAGGGTGGCTGTTCAATTTCAGTGATTGCGTTAATGTTAGACTTTACATAAACATCGTACATAAACACCCGTCGCTTTAAGAACATGGAATTTGTACGAAACAACCGTCAAAGTGGTTCTGACTACTGACCGACTCGCTTGACTTTGAGGGCTGTTAGAATATCGGATCGGCCATATGTCGAGTCCAGCATACAAGCTCAGCGAGTTCCATTCTAAAACCAATTTGCTGTAGATGGAGTAGTCCGGCATATATACAAGGTCGGACTTTTTTATGCTTTTGATGTGGGACTTGGGCTTGCTCCATTTTGTAGTAACTTTTTTCGCACGTCCCTCAAACCCAAGCCCACGTACTGGCCTACCAAGTCGATACCCTTTTTTGGTTGAATCGGTCCACACACGGGCACTGGGTTGTACTGCAAACGGGTGAGGGATCCGATCATCGGTATTGGGCTACGTCGGGATCTGGTACCATGTCAGAATATCGAATTGGCTCATATGCTGAGCTCAGCATATAAGCCCAACATAGTCCACTCCTAAACTAATTAGCGGTAAAGGAAGTATTACACTTAGGCTTATACAAGGGCTTTGAGTGGACTAGAAGACAGAAGAGCAATGGTTACTGCGGATGATGTCCACAACAGGGCAAGGACAGGGAGGAACCTGCCGATGAGCCCGACCACAATGGCTGTTGGCGGCGTTGCCGTGGTTGCCCTGGTGGGTTACTTCATGTCCTACGGCAACAGGAAGAACAGATCTAGAGACGCTCCCAGGCTTAGGAACTCTGACTTCGATCTGCCAGCAGCCAGGAAGGTTCCCCCCCGCACCCCAAAAGAGGGACCGTTAAGGTTCGTGTCCGGTCTGTACTTTGTAAAAGCAACAAGTTTGGTTGTTGCAATGTAAAGGACAATTGTTCCAAAATTAGCAAGCTTTTTTACCCCTTTCCCTAACAGGGTTGCATTCGCGCAGATCCCGACTTCCTGCCTGAAAGTCTATCATCGTCCTCAAGAGGATTTACTGAAGTCGAAACAGAGAAGCACAAAGACCCTAAAAGCAGACAATACAATTAATAACGAATATAACATAGAAAAATTGGGTTCTAGTCTATCATCGTCCTCAAGAGGATTTACCGAAGTCGAAACAGAGAAGCACAAAGACCCTAAAAGCAGACAATACAATTAATAACGAATATAACATAGAAAAATTGGGTTCTTACCGCACGCCTTTGACGGTGTATAGGTTGCCTCTAGAGGTACATTGGCGAAGAAGAGAATATAGCTGTGACCAACAAAATCTCTTTCGTCCAAACACGACACCAACATGAAAATTTTGAGTTACACTGCAATAAGACACGTCGAGCAAAAGCAAAAAAGAAAGTGTAAGGCCTAGAAATTCTTGACAGCCGATCCCATACCCAACGATCAATCGATCTTCACTGAAGAGTAAATCAGCCTCGTGAACCAGAAGCACGCGTAGAACCCAATGGTGCCCGTCAGCACGAAGAACGCGTAGGAGACAATCCCCATGTAGCCGAAGTAGAGAACACCAGAGACGAACTTGGTGATCTCGAGCTTGGTGAAGAAGTAGAAGGTGGCGTAGAGGAAGAGGTAGAGGGCAGAGGAGCCGGATGTCAGGTACGATCTCCACCACCAGAGGTAGTCCTCACTGCACAACTGGAAGTAGCATAGCACAACGCTGATCTCTGCGCATGTCACGATGAGTATGACGAAGACCAGGAAGAGGAAGCCAAAGATGTAGTAGAACTGATTCAGCCATATGGAGGTTAGGATGAAGAAGAGCTCAATGAATACGGCTCCGAATGGGAGGATTCCGCCAATGAGGATCGAGAAGGCTGGATTCATGTACCAGGCCTGTTCAGGGATTTGCCTCGGAATCTTGTTCGTCTTGACGGGATTCTCTATAGCCGGCTTTCGAAATCCAACATAGCTGCCCACAAAAACTAGCGGCACAGAGATCCCAAACCACAGGAATACCAGAGCAAACATGGTACCAAAGGGAACTGCACCCGAAGATTTCTCCCCCCAGATCAAAGCATTCAAGACGAAGAAGATGCCGAAGACCACAGCAGGGAACACCAGTGCTGTCCGGAGGGCCATTTTCTTCCACTCGGTACCCTTGAACATCTTATACAGACGAGCAGACGCATATCCGGCGAATAGACCCATGAAGACCCATAGCAACAACATGGCCGTCATCAGTCCTCCACGGTTTGAAGGGGAGAGGAACCCAAGAAGGGCAAAGATCATGGTAACGAGGATCATTCCAAAGAACTGCACGCCAGTACCAGCATATATGCAAAGAAGATCAGAGTTGGTTGGCGGCCTGAAGACGTCACCATGTACCAGTTTCCATCCAGTCTCTTCCTGGGCTTCTTCCTGAGTCTCAAGCTCATTGTACTTGGAAATGTCACGGTAAAGGGTTCTCAGCATGATCATGGCCACCATCCCGGATAGAAACAGAACAATCATCAGAGAATTGACAATTGAGAACCAGTGAATCTGGTCATCGCTCATCAAGAGATAGGCATCCCACCTAGAGGCCCACTTCACGTCACTTACCTGCAAACAACACAATAACAGAATCATAAGAATGATACTTGACTAGCAACGGCAACAAGAGAAGAAACATCAAGTCCAGAGAGCCATAAAATAAAAATCATGGATCAGTGGTCTTACCTGGAAGTCAACGTCATAAGTGAAAATGATCTCCTTATTCTCCTCAACCTCCAACGGGGAGTTTGAGTTTGTCACCATCTGCTTTGCATGGGGGTCACAGGTGGTAAGACGTGTATTCTCATCATTCCACTTTCCCTCATACTGATGTTTAACACTGCAGTCATCAGATTTACACAATTTAAAGGCAATCTTTCACCATATATCGAATAAAAAAAGAAAATGCAGAGGATGTTACTGCAAATCAAGGCAAAGGGACGAACCTGAATGGTTTCACCTCAAATCCTACTATTCTTGCCAAGTCACTCTCTTCATCACTGTGGTACTTAACAGTGAAAGAAAGATGGTTGTGGATGAAATACTTCTCCTCTTTACTCTACAGAAAAAGGAGAAGACTAGAGTGAACACTCTTCTCATGCTGCGAGAATTCAGAATCATATGTTCAGAACAGAACCATACCCCAGAATACTGGCCTTTAAGCCCAACGTGATACCCTAACTGATACACTGGAGTAGGATCCTGTTCAGATCTCCGCACGGGGACCACAAGGGGAAGGTTATCAAGTATCCTGTCATGAGCAAATGTTAAATTAGGAAGATATGAAGCCAGGAAAGAGGAACCACTTGGAAGTATGAAGCAGACAGATTCCCTCACATGTTCACCCGATATTCATCGGAAATCTTTTCTTTGAGTTCCTTCGCTTGCTTCGCATCAGGGATCAAATGGCATAGGATGTTACACATCTTGGGTTCACGCATTTTAAACTGCAACATGACAACCAAAAGAAATTGGCAACCAGCTCGGAAGGGAAGAAATCTTGCAGAAAGGGGATACACATGGTAAAAGTAACCTCATAGGCAGAGTTTTCAATGCGGTCTCCACGAAGCACTTCCCCAAGATTCTCTGAAGTATCCACTATACTCTTCGGTGTGCAAAATGGGAGAGAATAATATGAATAAGGAAGCTGTGTCTTGATAGAGGTCAACTTGTTCACTTTTACCCTCAGAGGATCTCCCTGCTCTCAGTTAGATACACCGAAGGTCAGAACACAACATCCCATGTACATACAAGGATGATCACTATTTAAATTGGACAAAAGTATACCGAGATCAAAGAAAGAAAGTGATCACACATTCAAAGATTCCAATTATTAACAGGACAACAGTTATTTTATATGAAAATGGAAGTCAGCAAATGACCCCATATGCTCGGACAGCAAAACATTCAGTCTCAGAAAGAACAAATGCAGGAGTAACAACATTCACAGCAACTAGCTTGTGGCAGAATTACAGCTTCAGAGAGATGTAAGAAATCACGCCAATTATAGCACAGCAACTAGTTCGTGGAAAACTAAACAAATTTCTAAAATTACAGAAATCACGGTCCACAATCAGAAGCTAATTCAAACCAGATCTCAGCTTTCCTGTCACTAAGGGTCTCCACAGAGTGGGTAATCTACCAACAAAAAAAGGGTTGTGATAGGAAACCCTCAATTCTTTCATGCGCTTGCGATCTTCTTCGGATAATTCGTCCAACCCAAGGATAGCTGTGGTCGGAAGTTGTAGCGTCCTCCTTAGCTACAAATCCAGCCAGAGATGACAAGCCAAACATCAAACTGAGGCAGATCATTCAATTCCCTCACTCTCCCCCTAACCCCCCATCCCCCCTTCTCCCCTTCACTTCAATCCCAAATAAGCTACCCACACGTCAAAAATCCACGTCGGCGGATCATGTTCAGGAATCAATCGCGAGAGGCGACGAAGTCGCCAGATCCGACAGGCAGAGAACACGCATAAAGGAAAACAACCGGAATCGACTACAAAAAACACCAAATCGGACAAGTGGAGAGTAGATCGAAGAGAATGACGTAGAGGAATAAGGAGAAAGACCGTTCGGAAATCCTCGGGGGCGACGCCGGGGAGGTAGAAGGAGTGGGCGCATCGGAAGATGAAGAGGAGGAGGAGGAAGCGGGCCGCCGGGAGACGATCCATCGCCTTGTGGCGGGGGGAGGACAGATCTGTGTTTGTGCTGGTGGTTAAGACGCTGAGAGGAAGAAAGCTGCAGATGAAGGAAGGTACGACCCACAACCTGCTCCCCCCCCCCCCGACTTTATTATTGTTTTTAATTACTCGAAATCGATCTTAACGACACAAAGATGGAGGCAATGCAATGCAGCAGCCGTCCCAAAAACAAATACGGAATACGTTTTTTATTAGAGAATATTATCCCAAATTTTCAAGTTAATGTTTATTGTGTTGCTTATGAAAGGATGTGTCGGTACGAGTGATGTTTACAACCCAAAATATATATATTTTACAACGGCGAGTTTATTTCTAACTTAACATTAATTTTAAAATACTTCGTAAAACATGTTAAATAATTTTAAAATTCATTAAATAATATCATAAAATTAAAGTTAAAAAAATCAATTTTTACTTAAACTCTGATCTCCCTTTAACCTTAGATAAAAAATAACAAAGCTGTGTTTTGAAATCAAATTCGAATTTACTAACTTCGATTTATTTTAAATAATAAAAATTAAGATTTAGATTTTAAAATATTATTTAAATTAATGAATTTTAAATTTAGGCTTAGCGGCTAACATTAAATTAAAACAAAGCTCCCTACACCAAGTTAATCTGAAATAACAAGCACTGGACCGGAGGACCCAACCATTTCTTTAGAAGCTAATGTTAATCTGAAATAACAAACACTGGCGTAAACATTTATGTACAGTGGAAGAAGGGTTGGGCACCACCGCTGGAAGGAATTTTAAGTCGACTACTGAGGCTACCAAAAACAGCCTTCCAACAGTGAAAATAACCAGCACTAGTTTTGTGGAGTCCGACCACGAGAGCGAGCAAGCCACACGCACTAACACCCCCCCGCCCCCCCCACATGGAGACACGATTCATTCAGGTTTTGTGTCCCCATTTTCTATCTCCGGAGCCTCAGAAGGTGGAGGGTGACCCTCTACCTTGGGATGCATCTCTGTATCCATTAAAATGGGAGGGTCCTCTGTCGAGGTCTTCAAAGGAGTGGAGTCCTCTACGGATGTGGAAGATGTGGCAGTTCTCTTGAATTGTACAAGAATCATGGTCATGTTGTCGCAACCCTCTCCGCCGGCAGTGGATGGGGCCAGACATCTATCAAGAACTCTTTCACAGACAACAGAGAGCTTGTTTTCCTGCACCTCGCTCGGATAAGTTTTGAAACCCGCTAAGCAGCAGCCATTGAATCAAACATTAAGTTTAAAGAAAATTTCGGGGTGATGATCAATTTACTTCTTTCAGCTGATTGTGTATGAAATCCACCAGCTGCTGGCTTGACATGCAATCCCTGGGACAAGCAGTGTAACATCATCGGGTCAGACACTTTTGCTTGGGAGTATAGAGATTGACAGTAGCAGGAAGATAAGAGTCCTGTAACAGTATCTACAACTACTGACGAATTCGGTGTATATTCTACTTACAGCCACACTCTTACAAAAGCAATTTCAAAATGAAAGTTCATATTAGATAAGTGAAATAACATTTCCCAACATGGAATTTGTTTTTTTTATTAGGAAGAGAGACGTACCAGACTCCATCACAAGCTAGCACGATGAAATCATCATCCTCACAAAGTTCGACCTATGTGAAAACAAGTGAAGGACGAATGAATAATTCAAAGTCAGACACACATACTGACAACCACTAATTAGAAAGGAGATGAATTAATCTGAAAAACAATGGCAGAACTTAAACCATGCCAAGTAACTCAAAGAAACAAATTATTATCACTGAAGCATAGATGGGCAGTGTTGTGGCGGACCGCACAATAAGATAAAGACAAGTGAAAATTTATTGATGCGCTGTAATCATGCATACAATATTTATGTCTGGATTTGCAGTCATGATTTGCTTTTCTGCCGGTAGAAACTTATTCTGCTTGAATTCCATGTCACCTGATAAACCATCAGAGTAATCGGAAGCCATTAGGAATCACAAGCAGGGCATACTAAGAACACTAAGCTTCCTTTACTTATCAGATTTTAATGTCCTTAAGCATTAGCATGTGCATTCTGAGCTACCAACATATTAAGAAAGAAGCTAGAACTAATGAAAGCAGAAACACTACCAATGGCTCTAGTAAGATTTAAGCTGCCATTAACTCGTCCAGCATGAATGAAGCCACCAGCTTTAAGAATCCTCTCTCTTTCAGCATCCAAGTCAGGTTTATGGTCGCGTGAAAGATTGTAAGCCTTCCCAGAAACACATAGGGAGGTAAGAGTAAGTGCTCATGAAACCCAGAGAGCCGAAGACTTTATCACATGTGCGTACAAGCGTTAAAATATCAGTTTAATAAAAAAGAAAGTGATCTTTCGTTGTCAAGTAACGGAACTGCTATCTTCATTACTCATTGAAGATCAAGGGACTGAGATCTGTACAACATATCAAAACTAAACAGCATCTCTGTAAACTATCTTTTGTAAGAACACCCTTTACCTGGCCCTTTCTAGAAATGACACAACGAGAATCACCAGCATTTGCAACCACCAGCTGGTTATTTCTGACCACAGCAACGCAAGCCGTACACCCGGAAGTCGGCCCAGAGAAATCAGAATGAGGCCCCTTCCAGTGTAAGACAGAAGATGGGTTCAGCCAATGGTTGACATAAGTTATAATGGCTTTATAATCTGGAATTGTTTAAGATTTTAACAAGAGCAATGTCAAATACATGTCTTGTGACCTACATCCTCGAAAGCCCAGTCGTCAATTCGACCATTAGCATCAGAACCCCTTGGAGACCATATTAGCCCTTCTATCATACCAGAGAACTTGTTGATTTTGTCTCCAAGAACAGCCAACTCCCTCCACCCTCTTTGGCCAAGCATCATCTCATCCATTCTGCCAAAAATATTGACAAAACCTGAAACTTTCTCGCTAGAAAGATGGTAGGCTAGGGAGATGACTCAAGGATGTACGAGTCCAAAGGAGAGACCTCACATAAAGGGTTTATAAGAATGATGGTAGAGGAGAACTAACAACCTGAAAAATGCTTTCTGTACTGAAGTTCCAGTGTCACCGGCCAAATATTCCTCAGTTTTCAATACTTGCAGATGCAAATATTTCGCACAGAATTTGGCAACAACCTTGCCTGCAAATCATTGTTCCACACATAATAAATATAGCATTAGTTATGATGATACAGAAGATTCAACAGAGCCAATTCGATGAAAGAAAACCATTTTCCCATAAATAGGCCAATTGAGGGGCAAGAGTTTTATGAATCCGTAACCATAATACTTGGGATCAGGACAGAAAGATGGAAAACAGCAGAAACACAAAAAGTATGCTGAGTTGAGGACACCATTACCTCCGTGGCCGTCATAAACACCAAAAAAAGAGGAAGAAGAGTCCAAGTCCGGATAAGCAGCATGCTAAGAAAACAAAGAAGAATGAAAGAGAGAGCAAATAAGGCATCACTTTGCAGTCAGGGAAAGGATAACCGGAGAAAACAGAAACACTCACTGCATCTTCCATCGTCGCCCGCCAGCCCTGCATCGACGACAAACCATATCTAAGCCGATCATTCTCCCCATCTTCGGAGAACTTCTCGGTCTTTGGAGTGCTTAAATATACTCCCATATCTGGCACACGAGATAGAGTCGAGTCATCCAACCAAAAACCTGTCGTGCGGGGGCAAAGTTTGATTCAAGAAACAAAGCATACTACATAAGGAAGTGAACCGAGAAGCAACAGTCGTCGTACATAGGGGTGCATATCCAAAACACTCCCGGCAATTGTCAAATTAAGAATAAGTTAATAACTGAAACGACAGTGATCTACAGCAAAAGAGAGCTGGAGGGTCTGCGGGGAATATCACACACATGTGGGGGGAGGGACTCGACTCCGAAATAAACAAATCCTAACGCCCCAGGAGTCGGGCAAAGAACAAACGGTAACCCCAATCATCGACATCATCCAGTCAGCGACAAGGTAAAAGGAGAAAAAGATGTAAACTTGAAGGTTCTTACAACCTCGGAAGAGAAGGGGTTTGGGCTGCAATCAGGGGTAAAAAGGCCACAGATGACTGTCGGGTAGTGAGGGTGGGAGGAGGAGGAGGAAGAAGGAGAGGGTTTTCTCTGGATTGATCCGATTGATGGCTGGCAGGCAGGCAGGGAAAAGAATTTCTTTTCTATTTTCTTTAAGCTTTTACTCCTCGTTGTTGCTACTGCTGCTGTTGTTGTTAATTAAAAAAAAAAAAAAAACTTTGAAAAAATTTAGAGACAAATGCGGTGTAAAACGAGGAAAAAGGATAAAATGGATATTTGGGAAACTGTCGGCCGGTGACAGCGACCGTCCAAGTTAGCGAGAAAGAAAGCCTTTTAATATGTAACTAAATAATCAAAAAAAATTAAAATATTTTTTTTTAATTATAACAATTTTTCAAAGCCACGACCTGATTTTTTTTACGGGATATTTCTAGGAATTGGGGGTGGGTAACGCAGTTGCTTTGTCCTCTCATTTACTAGGAAATTGCAACACATCCCCAAGAGAATTTCCTACGCGATTGGACCGGGAACGGTTAAATTGTGGTGCCCGATATTTTATCCACCGGGCGCTGCTTTTTTTCAGTTTTTTATACTTTGGTCGATTGTGAAACCTTTTCGGAAACCTTTTTTGGACTGAACCATATTAGTTTTCTTCAATTGAACCAACTTATAATACAAATTTTCTAAACGGATAACTTACGTAATGAACTTTCGATGATTTCATTTAATACAAATTTTACTACTTCAGTCAACCGAGAAATGAATCACGGTCATGCAAACTTCTATCGTAGTTAACCGAACTCGATTTTTTAAACAGCGACTTTTGATATATAAATAAATATATATACATTATTTATGTCATGAACATCATCCCACCAAACACAGAAAGTTTAGACCAACATTCCTCATTGAATTAAAAAACATTCACGCGGTAGTAGGTTTTAGATAGCTGATCTTCCCCAAGTTTCTGACTGCTCCTCCACTGACAGACAGCCTGAATTGAAATGTCCTTTCAATGATATTCCCCTACTGTAAAAGCTAATTAAGTGGAAGGACATGCTCACCGATGCATTCTCGGGAGTAAATGCAGTTTTATCTTGATTGTGTTGTTGGCAGAGGCAAGTTATCTCCCTTCAGCCGCCTCCTCATGGTAAGTAAGAGCATCTCTTGACTTGCCTACCAGAGCATCTACAAAAATCTAAACCAGACCTTACTTATCCCAGAGGCTCACACTCTTATACCACTGGCCTTCAAAGTAGTCCACAGAACACAGACTCAGGCGTCCGAAAACGCTGGACTCTTCTGGCTACTTAATCAACACACACCCACTAGCAGGCAGGAAGACAGACAGACAGACAGACAGACACATCGGCTTGGCTCAGACAATTGGATCCCAACAAAAAGTACGAGGCCAAACAGAAGCGACGACATCCATTTCATTAATCACAGTGGTATAATAAAGCCAGCAGCCTCATCAAAGCTAGCTAGCTAATAGCCACAACAACAACATTTATTGAAACACAACAGCAAACCCACACTCAGATCGAGAGTCCTTCCTTCAGTCGGAGGAGACGCGGCCGATGACGGGGTACTTGGCCTCGAACTTCTTCTCCCAATCCTCGAGGACGCCCATCTCCTTCTCGGATAGGCCGTCGAGGTCAGGGGATACGTCGTCCTCGCTCTTGCTCATCTTGGCGAGGGCCCTGCTGGCGTCCTTGCCCGCGAACATGGAGTAGGCCCCCCCTGGGCCGTAGAAGGACTTGCCGGCGGTGACGTCGAAGACCCTGCCCTTGATCGCGACGTAGATGGGCTTGGATGGGTCGGTGCCGTTGTACTGGTAAAGCTCCTGCGCCGTCAACTCCATCCCTCCCAGCTACTCCCCAAATCCAAACACCCCCACCCCCCAACCGGCAGATTCAGACCACAACCAGTTTTGTCAAAAGAGAACCTACCCAAAATTATAGTTAATCAGATCCCCCAATCCTCTATTGGGCAACTGGCCCACCTATTTTGGGCCTCCGATTTCGGTCCGGCCCAATCAATGGGCCCATACTGACACCCCGTGATTCACGCGAAAGTTACATTGCTTATTGTGAGCTTTATTACAATTTAAAGTTAGTTGCGTAGTACATTATATAGTTTTAAAATTCGTCGAATAAATAGAAGTTAGAAAATTCATTTTTACTATTCAAGGATAGTTGAAAATAAAAAACCCAAAATACGAACTTCGTTCTTTATTTTTATTATTTAAAAAAAGAAGAAGATTGATACTCGTTTAAAATTAGTAAAATTAATGAAAAAATTTATAATAAATACTTTTAGAAAAAAAAAACATAATTCAACATATCAATGTCAAGAAAAATGAATCCGAGGAACCGAAGGTTTTCTCTATTACCAAGTAAAGGTTCTCAAAGTAATCACCACTACAGATTTTTAATCCAGCACAGTCACGACAACTATCAAAAACTAGGAGCAACAAAGCCCATTGGCTTTAGCTCAAAACTCTGGTGCAGCGAACCAACATAACTATGGTACCACGAAGAAATACGGTCCACCTTCCTTGGTGGCTCGCCAAATCTACCAGGGCCATGGATGGTGTTAATTGAAAGGGATCCCGCCGCCAGAATATTCGACCTCCTGAAGGAAGAGGCAGGCAACAAAAATGTATCGTGTTAATCGGGGGCGACTCAAATCAGTTATGAAGCGTGATGTGCCCAGTTGTGGATAAATCCGTTTTAGCTCCCAATCATGTACCGGGTGTAACAACTTCTCGAACCAGTAGAGAGAGAGATACAAATTCAGTCTAATTCAAGCAACAAGTAATGAGCAAAGATAATGACCTGTGCAGGAGGTAAAGATGACACCCAATCCGAGGCATGAGTTGGGAGAAGGCCCAATGTGTTTAACTGCAGAAGGGTTGAAACATGAATGAATACCAAAAGAAGATAAGGTTATAGGTTTTGAATCCCCTATGACATGAGGTTATTTAGACATTCAGTGCATGTCAGAAGAGATAGGGGTGGGGAATGGTGAAAATACCTTCCAAACACCGAGTGCTAAGCCCCCTAAATTAAGGGCGATGAAGACTAGCTTGGGCCCAAGAAGAGCAACTTTGCTATCCTTGTATGGCTCAAATACTGCAGAAAGAACAAAGAAAAAGAATTTAAGTCAACTATTATACAGAGAGCCTTGGGTTCTGGAAAACATACATCACAATTTTCAAGTGAGATTCCACGGAAGAGCTTCACGATGCTCATTGATCGACACCTTACAATGGTGATATAATAGACTGATAATTGCGTTGGAACAATGGGAGCTCTAATTTCTACATCGAAGCTCAAGTTAAGGGGACACAAGGACTCATTAATTCGATTAATTCCCCCCCATCCAAGCTGAAAACATAAAAATTTTGACCCATTAACTCCACCAAGAAGAGAAAGATAAGCTTTAAGATGTCAGGATCAAGTACATGGATTATGAGAAAAACGGTTGAGCTGCATAGACATATTTCGTTTAATGCAATGCAGTATCCTTCAGTATTGTAACACAGGCACAATAACAATTAACAAAAGATGAAAAAGAAACCAAAACCTAAAGGATTTAGAAGCCATACCCTTGCCAACACCCTGTAAGGCACTAATGGGCTGCCAGAGGGCGGAAAAAGTGATACCAATACTGAACAGATGAACCGTGCTGCCAGCCATCCACATCATGAAGCCCATCATCATCAAGTTCTTGAAAGGCGCTTGCGCCATCTCCCAGGCTTTCTACACCCAGCACAGAATAGCAGAACAACCACTCAGATCGGCAGGAAGAAACACAGGACAGATTCGCAAACGAATTTCATCACTGTCAATCCAACTCTACGACTCTTCTCTTCAACAAAGTTTTATTAATCCTTATCGGCACCAAGATCATATCCCTCAATCGACGGCTAATCCTAAAAGCAAGTCAAGCAGACTCAATTAACAAAAAAAAGAGCATTAAAAACAAAGTAACATAAGCCTCAACTCAACCTGGGCTTTCCAGTTTGCCTCGGCATCCTTCTTCTGACGACTGACAGCGGAATCATCCTGTTCAACAAACTCAACGTCATCTCGGGTTGGTTCGATGCGTTCGATCGGACGAGGGAGTAACTACCTGATCGAGGGAGGCGCGGGTGAAGCCAGGGGGATCTGGGAGGTCGCGGGCGGTGGTCGATTTGTCGGAGAAATCGACCGCCCATCTCCTCCCCATCCCCATCACCCCTTTCCCCTTCTCCATCTTCGAATTCTCCTCCCTCCCTTCCTTCCTAAACGATTTGCCCAACTATGATTCCGATCGAAACATAGCAAAAACCGGGTCTTCTCTTCACCCCACTTGACGCCCAGTGCCTCAAGGGAGGATATGACGTCAGGACGGGACAAGACCATGGCCCGACCCACCTCGTACTTAAAGGCCACAGAGCCCAAGATCTCGTAGGTTTCTTTCATCAATTCGGCCCATTACAACATCATCCTTTCATAGTCGTGATTGAATTATTCGGAAGCCACCAATAAGACGTATAAACGTTACAAATCAGCAGTCGTATGGAAATGATCCAACTCTACAACAATCACCTCACAAGCCTTGACATTAATCTCGGGATAAAAGACTTCCCTATGGGGTACGATGTGGGTCAAGCCGCGCTGTATTGCGGCACTGGGCTCCTCTGTCGCACCAGTTCGTGGAGATCGTGAACGATTTTGAACACGGCGTCCGGCCTTGCCAGCCTCAGCGCGTTCTGTGACATCGCCATGAGCTCGTCCGCCTTGGGACCAAACCACTGCGCGACGATTCCCGCTATCTCCTTCGGAGACTTGGAGAACTTCCCGCATCCATTCTCCACGACGTAAGGCACATTCCCAACTTCCTGTTGTTAAGGAAAAAAGACCCGATGAAAGATATTAGCAGTCGGATTACTGCACTTGACCTGTCTGATGACCGTATCCTGTTACCTGTCCTGCTATGTAGTCGTTGAGAATGATCGGAAGGCCTCGGATCATGGCCTCGGCTATAGTCCCTGGTCCTGCCTGTGGATAAGATGTACAGATGAAATAGGCGACTAGCAGATGACGCAGCAAACAGACATTTAAAATAATCAACCCCCCCCCCCCCCAAACACAAAAAAAAAGACACCTTTGTGATGATGCAATCACAAGCGCCCATGCATTCCTCCATTTTCGTGACGAATCCCTTCACCTACATAAGAACTATAAGCCTAGAACTCAATTCATCAAGAGAAGGGACTAACCAAGAGCACGAGATGATGTAAGTCGAGCATTACCTGGACAGGAACCTTCCAGTCAATCGAACTCAATTTGTTTGCAAGCTTTTTGTTTCGACCACATATCACAAGAATCTGGCCGGTTGGTTTCATCAGGTTCTCATCATATAGTGCATCGCCCAATGCACGAGCCGTAGCCTCAATGGGCCCCATTCCTTCCCCTCCTCCCATTAGCAGGACTGCCGGAAGATCCTCGTCCATGCCCAGTTCTCTCCTAAGTTGATCCTGCATGCATCATGTCATTAAGAAATGAGCAGTCAGGCTGTCTGTATATATATAGAAAAGGACGAGGCTTTACAGCATAATGTCATGGGGGATGCAAGGAAAAGATTAACTAGCCTTTGGTCTGACAGGTTTCACGAAAGAAGGTCTGACAGGAAGACCATAAACTTTGATCTGTGAAGGTTGAAGTGCAGCTTTCAACGCTCTCTTTGCTACCTCCGGCGAAGGGCAGTAGCATCTAGTGACAAGCTTATGAAACCTAATCAACAAACAGTTAATAGATGATATTAGCTGCATTCAGAAATGAATTTCAAAGAGCAGTAACCTTGGGGAAACCATAAAGACCATGTTGGATGACAGGTGCACAAGTCTGTTACAACCGTCGTGAAAACAATTTTATTTAGGAGGCCCTTTGCCCTTAATACTCGAAGGGGAACGTGCTGCATCAACGGATGTACACTAATGATTACATCCGGCTGATACTTCATGAGCCCTTTAGCTACCTCCCTGCAAAACATTTGGCAACCAAATTGAGCAAGTTATACACTGTCATCCCCCACTACAGTCAACACAGTACAGAGATCTTGAACTGATTCAGACAACATTATAAAATTGATAGCTGAAACTAGTGCTTCGTCAGATAGCTCAATCTACTATGCTTCCTGCATAGTATCAAATTGATAAAACCACTGAACTCTCTCCCCTGTCTGGAATCCATTTGTACTCCATTTCTATTGCGAAGATGATCGGCAAGAAAAGTCCATTGCTCTCAGCCGGTCGCTTAGACACCATTGCTACCACTATAGCTGGGTATTCTAAAAAAAAACACTGCTGGTAAAGATTCACTCGTGACACCTTCAGAAAACCAGGCTTGACAAATTGCATGAAGGAAATTGACTATTTCCCAAAAGAGATGGACAGCTTTTGGAAAGGATTCACAAAACTCTTTAGATGGACTCAAACTAGTGGCACAGAAGTAAAAAGCGGTTACTGTAATCATTAGGGTTAGCCATGACTCACTGAGCTATAAAGGTTGAGGTTGCAGCAAAGTTCGATTGGTGAATAACTCTGGGAGCACTTGCATAGTAAGTCATCTTCCACAATGGTCCATGTTTCACTAGGAAGTTGTAGCTCCTTGGTAGTTGGTTAAATGGCCACGGTGTATGATCAGTCCACAAATCAGTGACGAAAACCTGCCAGAGATTAATCATCAGAAGCTTCAGAAAGATCGTTGGACATCTCAGTACACAGTGAACGCCCTGGAATAATCAACGGCTCAATAACCAAAAGCTTGCTCGAACTCAAACTTCGATATGGTCCCAAATGCAAATCATATATCCTCTAAAACCCAGACTTCAACGAATTCAGCCAGACAAGCGCCTAAATCTTTAAGAAACAGATATTTGGGTTAGACAGTCCTTCCACAATCCCATGGTTCACAATTCCACCTAGGGGAGGCCTCTATCTACAGAGAATACAACGACAACTGACCTGATACTCATCCCCAAAAGCCTCGTAGAAAGCAGCCTTGATCGCCTCGGCGGAAGCCCGATGTCCACCGCCCGTATCAGTCATCAAGATGAGGACTTTCTTTGGACCGGCGGCCTCTACGCCATTGAGATGGCCTTCGTCCCCCAGCCCGTTATCGGCGGAGCCATCCTCGACGGCACCATTGTCGGAATCGAGGCGGACAGAGGCGAACCCGATTGGCAACTTTTGGCAGTGGAAATTGACGGCGCGGTTGAACTCGCTCACGAGGCGGGAAATCCTAAAGGAGCCACCTTTGGAACCCAAGACCAAGGAAGACTTCACCTTTCGGCTCTTGGGTACGGCGGCGGGGGCGGTTGCAGAACCAGAAACGTCGAGGTAAAGGTAAATGGGCAGAGTCGTGGATGACGAGGAGAGCTGGGTCGTGCACAACTTGGAGGAGGAAGAGGAGGAGAGTAAGCGGTGGCCCAGAAAGGAGACAAAATCGAGGACAGCCCCGGGCTCGTGGCGCCCGGTCGATGGTTGAGTCATCGTCGTTGGGGAGGGATTGGGATTTTATCCAGACCACGGAAGGATTGGAGAGAGACGGAGAGAGGGAAGGAAAGGGGAATTGGTGGATAGAGAGGGAAAGTAGGTAAGAGTGGAACCGGTGGGGTTTTGAAGGAGAAAGGCTTGACGTTCGTCTGTTCTTGTGTACTTCAGTTCTTGTCCTAAAAGCATGCGTTATGCATTTCCCTTTCCTGTCTCCCAACTGCCTTATCTGCATTTCAACCAGTCCGCCATGATCCCGGACGCCGTTAGATGCCGGCGTTGTCCTGGATGTCGCGGCAGGGGGTGGGGAGAGCATGTGTCGTTCAGGTTGCGATGTCATCAAACCACCGGGGTTATTCTTCTTCGCCAGGAGCAGCGATAGGAGAACTTGGAGAATGTCCTGGTTGGGGAAAACCCGGCACATGCTGTGTTAAGTCTTCTGGCATCGACGCTGCCCGAGAGTTCAGTTTGTCTGATTTCGCAGCAGATGCAGAGCCGGCCGAGCTGGGATATAACTGTGACTACTATTCAGAATAACATATACACGAAGAGTTCTATATTAAAGACAGCATTTTCGGCTCATAATCTCCGGTGGATCCTAATAAAGTTGGTCGTGTTCATCGTGATGGCGGTTGAACATGCATAAACTCCGGCCAAGCATATGGCAGTCGATCCTATAAGGATGACCTTCCACTGTCTGCTGGAAGCAAGGATCGCTAGTGCTACGAATGCAGCAGCCAGAACGGAAAGGCCGTTCTTCCATGCTTGGAACGCCTTAACGGCGTTGCGGCAACCTTTGCAATGAATGACATGCCGGAAGTACCTGTTTGCCAGGTTAGGTGCGTGCATGGAGCCAATCCCTCCCTTGGTTGGCAACGATGCGGATGCACCAGCGACAAAACCAGCAGGCGCATGCTCCACCACCGCAGGCACTTTGGGCAGCGAGATAGTGCTGTGGCCGATATAGTAAGGCATCCCATGTCCGGCTTTGTCCATCCATTTCCTGTATTCGGCCACCCAAGTGTCTGATGATCTCAGGTTGAGATATAGTTGCTTCGTCGGAACCTTCTCTTTAATCAAGACCTCATTCTGTGAGGACAGGAATCCCATGTCCTGCTCGAAAACCTTGCTCGCATTCTGATGGAAGTACCACTTAGGGAACAGTTTCGCAAGCGGGGATCTTCGGGTGCCCCCGAACCTCACGATGAGCATGGACTTCCCCTGCCCAGTCGGACGGCAGAGGAACAGGCCTGTGAAGTAATGCTTCTGCCCGTCCTTATCGACAAATTCCCTGTTGTTCTGGAGGACACAGGGAGCCTCGAACCTAAGGAAGTTGAGCAATGACCCCTCGCTCTCCTTCCCCCACCATCCCGCGAACCCTCTGTCGGTCCGCTCTGTCACCTCAAACCCAAGAGGTTGGGCGTCTTCCCTCTTCGCGGTCCAATCAGTCCGGTCGTGGGAAATGGGGATATGCGCTGGATCCATGAGGTTCTCGAGAAGTATGGAGTGGTCATAAGGCAGCTCATGGATAGTCGATACATCCTGGAACCCGGGCCTCGCGAAGTTCTCGAACCAAGGTATCTTGCTGAAGTTTGGTGGATTCTTCTGCGACATCCAGACCCAGATCACGCCCTGAGAATCCTTCACCTCGTACGTCCTCACACAAGCAGACCGCGGGATCTTCGCGTCCACAGGAAGCTGAGGGATCTTAACGCACTTCCCCTCACCCTCGAATTGCCACCCATGGTACAAGCATTCCAATCTCCCATCCACCAGCTGCCCTTCGGACAATTTCGCCAATCTGAATCAGTCCAGCTAGGTGTTCAGTAAAGCATCACAAACTACAAATTCAGGGCGAGCGATCACTAGGAACCATTATCATTACCTGTGGGGGCAGCGATCCTCGTGACACCGCAGCACCCCATAACCGTCCCTATACAGTACCAGCTGCTTGTCGAACACGGTCAGTCCAAGCGGCGCGTCGTCGGGGACGTCTCGAGAGAGGTAGAGGGGGTACCATTCCTCCGCCCAGTCATAATCGGCCGTGGCCTTTTCACTTTCTTCCTCGGGGGAGGGGCCCACGAGGACCTTACCATCAGGATCGTCCTCTCTTGGGCTGCCCCTGGACTGATCCAGGGAGGGGGGAGCGTCGGCAACCGCGTGACATCTGCGAGCCATCCTCGAAGGCATGAGCGGGAGTAGATCAGCATGGCGAGGTCGATGGATATGGGGACGAGCCCGGGGGACGGGCGAGCCGAGGGATGGGAAGGGGGGGTGCAACAGGGACATGGCGATTGGGCGTGTCTAGAGTTAGGCTGGAAGATCAGCAATGCAAGGGGTCGATAGTTGACTGACAAAAGGCAGACATTGTAGTTGAATTGAGGTTGCGCGGTTGCTTGGGGGATGATCTCACCATTCTCCACCACACAAAAATCACGACATTTCATTTCGAAAACCGACAACCAACAATTCAGAATGATTAGAGGAGCTGGGCCCGCTACTCGAGTCCCTCCCACTGGGCCCTCCGGCCCATCTTCTTGTCGGAATTCTGGTGCCCATGTTTGTTATAAAGACCCTCTCGCGAAAATATTTCTACGATAAGTTTTAAAATTTATCTGAATTTCCAAAATTTATCAAAAACTTTCAAATACATTGATAGATCTTGCGCCGTTTTTCCGTGAAAATTGCAAACTCGGCGTTTCTATTTTTTAGTTAGGAATATTATTTGGTGAATTTTAAAAATTAATACTCTATTATACGAAATATTTTTCGATTGATCAGGTCAGAAAGAATCACTCATTCTTCAAACTAATATTCTTAATACAGAAAAGTTAGTCCTATAGGGGGAAACTCTCCGTTCCTGATTCTCCTGTAGCCGGATCCTCGGACGAAAAATTATCTTGTAACATATGCAGTTACCCTGTCCCATTTTTTACGGAGTTATCTTGAGTTGTACGTATCTTACCTCCTCTGTTTCTAATTCGCCGCCGTCAGCTTTAAATTAAGAAACCTGCGGTGATTTGGGTAAAAACTATGACGTATTGTGAATGATAGTTTCCCTTATGAATGGTTAGGACATGTCCCAATCTAACTTTTTCTCCGTTTTGGGAGAGGAAGGCAAAAGGGTCGGGGACATGTACAAAGTAGCGATCGCGGGAAGATGGACGCCAACCGGGAATGATGTAGTAGTGTATAGTACTTAGAAGAAAGAGCACTCGAAGATATCGCTGGTTATCCCGTTACGTGAAAATATTATGACGCGGGGTCGGTGCAGAAATGGTTATGGTATGGTCGGGAGAGGTAGATACAGATGGATGACTGTGATAGAATGTTCGGGTAGAATTTTTCTAGCAAAGATACAAATACACCACCGTGGACGAAAATAAGGGCAATGAATGAGTTGATAGATCCAGATACACTACTACCAAAACGAAACACTCTAACTCAGACTGCACTTGAAATCCACTGAATAAAAGATGATGGGCGAAAGACACAAGTCTAATAAGGGGTTTGATTTCTGATTTCTAAATAATAATATCTTAAGTTTTGGATGGAAATAAGGTTAGTTTAAAAAAAAATTACGAAATACGGTCCGAGTTTCGTAAAATACGGTTTTATCGTCGAATTGAAAACGCGCCCCTTAAAATACAAAGATGGTGGGTTTTCAAAACCCGCCCTCTATGTAAATAGGCATAGGCGGGTTTTCAAAATCCGTACCTCAACGCTTAGTAAAAAGGAGGGGCGTCCAACGGGGGGCGGGTTTAAATGCACAAACCCGCCCCTTAGGTTCGAATCCTAATGGCATTAAAATTGTTGCCTATTTACATGGGGAAACCCGCCCACTTTGTATTTTAAGGGGCGCGTAAGGGTAAAACCGTATTTTACGAAACTCGGACTGTATTTCGCAATTTTTTTTTTAAACTAACTGTATTTTCGTACAAAATCCATAATATCTTCACTCTTACAAATTATACAGGGCTCACCAAAACAAGACATTAAATTATGAAAATGCATGCAGGACTTAATTACATGAACTAATGGCTTATTGGAATGAGAAAAACTTAAGTGAGATGTATGAATGGATAGATGTACGAACTGACTTCAGTGCCAAGATCTTTCTAGAGACATTTCAGATTTGCTTGACTCAACTAAGTCTTCTTCGGATGTCTCTTAACCGACTCCCCTTGATCGACGGAAATCCCTTACTCGAGTAACTTCCTCAATCGATCTCTTGGCTTCATTGACGGACGACCTCCTGACTCGATTGGTCGATGATAAACAAGTTGACCCCTCTCCTAGTCTACGGTGGCTGAGGTTGACGCGAGTCTCTACCGTCCTTGTATCACATGACCTAATCTGATGTCACCCTCCTCTTCATCTTATATAATCCGTCTTTAGCACGTACGTGATTGGAGCGAAGTAAAGAAAGTGTGTTGAGTGTTGTGTAACGAAACCCAACTCCTCCACTTTTTCCTGTTCTTAGTGTGAACCGATTCAAATTGTCATAATAATACGAAAGAGGATGGACCGGTTCCAGCTTTCTTCCGACAAGAGTTGGCCCCCACACCCTTCATATTTTGTTTCCAATCCACACCTACAACAGGATTCTGATCAGATCAGCAATCTAATAATCCTCCTTTTCCTCATACCTGGATCACAATTCAAGGGAATGACAGTGATGTGGGGGTGTTGCTGACCACTTCTCACCCTTGTAAGTGGGTAATTAAAAGATTGATTATGTTTGTTGGGATGGATTAGTACCGGTTCCACCTTCTGATTAAAGTCGCACAGAGTCCAATGTATCGCCGTTTGCGCGTGGTCTTAAGCGGAGGAGTCGAAACTAGGCCACAATTTTTCCAAAATATCATCCAGAACAGCAATCAATTTACATGAAAATATCAGTGTGAAGAAGGGATGGTGGTGGGAAGTGTTGGCACGATGCTCAACAGTAAAGAGTGCGTATTAAACAAGAGGCAGAGTGGGGGAAAAGTGAGGATGCTTTCTTTGTGTATGTTGAAAAAGAGGGAAGAAAACGATGTGAGGGGAAGTATGACCCAAAAGAAAAGAAGAAGAAGAAGAAGAAACCAAAGGTTAGTGGCATGATGTGACCGAAGATAGCGCAGTAACTCATGAAGTGTAGCTTACAGTACTTAGTTTAACCGTAACAAATACCAAACCCCTCTATGAAGAGGATCTGATGTTTCGCTAGTTGAGAAGAGAAGATAGAGAAGCATATCAGATAGTGCAAGGCCATGGCATGTCGTCCTTCTGTCGACTTTCGGACAGCTTATGTAGCGTCGACCCTTCTTCTGCTTCTCCTCCTAGGCAGCTCCCATTCCTCTGATGAAAACTTCCACTCCGTACGAGTTAGCTTCTTGTTCCCTCCCTCTTCCTGCACCACCCCCTCCTCTGCCTTCGACCGCAACAGAGTCGATTCTCTCCTCATGGGCTCCATCCTTTTCACTGGACTTGATACTACTGATATGATCTTGCAGTTGCGTTTCTGATTTTTTTTTCCGCTGTATGAAATTATTGATCCCGGTTCTTGGTTTGGACATTGAAGTCGATGACAGGAGGACGCTTCTAAAGGTTGTTCACAGGCACGGCCCTTGCCATCGGCTGGCTACAGCCAAAGAAAAAGCTCCGACGCATGAACAGATCCTCGTCCAAGATGAGTTACGAGTAACATCGATCCGAGCATGGATATTAGGCCAGAACCCGGGCCGCCCTTCTGGCCTGAAGGACACCAAGGCCGTTCACCCAGCAAAACCGGGGAGCACTGTAGGAATGGGGAATTACGTGGTTACGGTGGGTCTTGGCACTCCTAAGAAGGACCTCACCTAATCTTCGACACGGGGAGTGACCTCACCTGGACTCAGTGCCGACTGTGCTTAAAATACTGCTACAAACAGCAGGAACCAACCTTTGACCCTTCGCTATCTACCTCTTACACTAACATCAGCTGCAATTCATCAGTCTGCTCTCAGCTCGCTTCCGCCACAGGTTCTTAAATTAGTATCGATCATGCAGTCAGATTCGATGTCAGATTGTTGATCTTGAGAATTTTTGTTCTTGCAGGTAGAACTCCGGGGTGCTTCATTTCAACTTGTGTTTATGGCATCTAGTACGGGGATTCTTCATTCTCTGCTGGATTATTTGGAAGGGAAAAACTGACTCTGACAGGCCCTGACTCCTTCGACAACTTCCTATTCGGATGTGGCCAGAACAATCGTGGTCTCTTTGGCGGAGCTGCTGGACTGCTGGGACTTGGCCGTGACAAGCTCTCCATCGTGGAACATACTGTTAGTGTGTGCACTTATGTGCCAAGACACATTATTGTATTTGTGGATAAATAATTAATAAAGACGAGTATTTGTAATTGATTATTTTACTTTTCGGCACGTAAAATTATTAATGATAAAGTCCCACATGAGAATATTAATCTGAAATAGTCCGTGATTGGATAGATGTTTAGAGGGGATATGGACATCTAGATCATCGTTAAGTACAATTGAGGTCAAGATAGACCGATGGATAGTGTATCCAAGTTATACTTAGGGGTACCCAGAGAATAGGATACTGAACACGACCCGTTTGAGAGCATATTGAACATCATTGGTCACTTCTCTTTATGGACGAAGATATTTTGACTTGAGACCTTCATTTATTCTATGCGTGGAGTTTGTGCACTTTGACGTCATTAAAAACAGTCTTTAACCGGATTGTGAGTAATACGATTGTTGGGTGTGCGGCAAAGTGTAGAGAAAATAGTGTTGAGTCAATATATGATTCATCACTCTTTTGGATTAGAGAGTTAGACATCCAGGCCACTTGATAGAGATATTAGTGACTCTAAAATCCATGGCCATGGGAGGAATGTTTTAGATTCGAGTGAGTCTATTATATCTTGATAATCAAGTAAAACAATTAATTTGGTGATTATGTATTTTGCGCCAGATTAATTGGGATGTCTGTTAGATGAAGAGATTGAATTACATAATAATCGGTTCATAGTGGTTTATGATGTATAATCATTATCCTACTAGATGGTTACCTTAGTTTGTGTATGGATTTATACTGTATAGGACCTAGAAGGTCGCACGCATAGCACGTGGACACGAATATTATATTATTAATTATTTTAGTGGATGCTAAAATTAATCATTTTATTTCAGAATTAGAATTAATTGAATTATTAATTTATTCTGAAATATCGAAAGTAAATAAATTGTTCGAATATGAATTTATTCGAGTATGAATATAAAATAATTTAATATTTATTAAGATATCATATCCGAAATATTAATTATATAGAATATTTAATTAAATAAAATAATCTAACAATTAAATATATTAATTATATAGAATATCAAATCAAGAGGCTAGCACCTAAAGGATCGTCAAGAGGTTCGTGATTGCGTGTGTGTGAATACGCTAGAGGAGTCATGAAGCTCTTAATTTTTATCGGAATTTCGAGTACGATTCCGGATAAGAATTTTATTTTATTTTTTTATAAATTAATTATTTTGAACATAAAAATTAATTTTTTTTTTTATTTTCTGCGTCCTAAAAGTATCACATACTGCATCAAAATACAAGAAATACTTCTCCTACTGTCTGCCATCATCGTCAAGCTCAACGGGACACCTGGCCTTTGGGAAAAGCTCATCCTCCAGTCAGTTCACTCCACTGACGACGATCTCTCAGGGTGGATCATTCTATGGAATCAGTCAGCATCACGGGAATTAGCATAGCCGGGAAGAAGCTCTCGATCCCGGTCTCGATATTTTCGAATGCGCAAGGGATCATAGACTTTGGCACTGTGATCACGCGCCTCCCTCTGACTGCATACACTGCCCTGCGGAATGCATTCCGGCAGGCCATGTCTAAGTACCCAATGGCTCCAGCCCTCTCTATCCTCGACACCTGCTACAACTTCACCAAGTACTCGACAGTGACCGTACCCAAGTTGGGATTCTATTTCCTTGGGGAAGCCTATGTCAACGTGGACTTCACGGGGATACTATATGGAGCAAGTGCGTCACAGGTCTGTCTGGCATTTTCTGGAAACAGCGACGACAGTGATGTGCTGATATATGGGAATGTGGCACAGAAGACATACGAAGTTGTCTATGATGTGGCTGGGGGAAGACTCGGGTTCGGAGCCAACTGCCGCGCATAGAAATGTGTCGATTAATTGAGCTAAGGGACTATAAAAGTAGAATCCTTCCTTTAGCCATCGGTGCTGTGTGTTCATGTTCAATTAATGGGTAGAAGGCATAAAACAAATGTAAAGAGCCAGCCGCCAAAAACAAGTTCACCATTTTCTTCGCGCGCATGAAGAAAGATCTAAGGGAAAGAGCTTGACTGCATATTATTTGCTTCAAGTGTTGTCAATGCTTGTTGCCTCAATATCGTCGTTTTCTTCATCCCTCTGCAGTTCCCTACGCTTCCTTCACTCAGGTTGAGGCTCTTTGGCATTTGAATCTTACTGGAAGGAACTCGTAGAAGCAGTCGGCTGCACCTTATACTTTGCCCCCAATTCTAGAAGCTAGCTAAAATTCGAGGAATAGACAACGATCCCGTGCACTTTGGGAAGAGTTTGGCAAGCTCTCTTTTTTGGAGTGTTCCCTTCTCATTCATACACCAGCCTCAGCAAACTATTATTACCATGTTCCTTAGAAAATAGAAGAGTTTCAGACACGGGTTCTGTAGTTGCATTTTGTGATCAGACAAGAAGGAAAGAATTAGTGTTTGTCCGTGGAACAAATTCTGCTGCATTGCAGGGGAGGGGGCATGCAGAAAGCATCCATGGACAAAAAAAAGTTATGCCGTGCGTTTCATTCAGCGACCGAAGCTCAAGTGCATACAGGATGATGATGGCTTGCTTGCTTCTGGTTCCCATGTGATTAACTCGTCAGTAGAAAACTTAGCGGGACAAACATTGCTCCTTTTCACCAGGTCATTTCGCGAGTGTCTTGGTTCGTTGGGCACAACAGCAAGAAGACCCAAAAATAGGATAAAGAAAACAGATTTAAGCGTAGTCATTTAGGCAAAATAGCTTATAGAGTTTAGGAGGAGAGAGGAGTCCTCTATTAATCCGTAGATGCTGCGTCATACTCTCTTCCATGCACCTTCCATCTCACCATGCCATCAACCACAGAACGACTACGCTCAACCAGTTCAGGAGAGCACTGAAAATTCCAAGACATGACACCGAGACGAAGTGGTTGAGTCCGACAAAGAGTGCTTCATCATCAAGTTTTTGTATTTCTTCTTGACTGTGTTGCTTGTCAAACTCGACAAAACTTGAATATCCCTATATCCCGTTTCTTTCGCCACCTTATCACTGTTGTTGAATTGGGGATGATCACTTTGTGTGCATATGGACCAAGTGTGCTTACGAGCATATGGGCTTAATTGTCCTTTAAAAAAAATAAGAAAGTCCAACAATCATCAGCAAGACACTGCTACAGCAAGATGTGACGATGTGTGAATAACGGATCGGGGGTCATATAACATGGATCTACCACATCGACTGTAAGTGCATCCATTTAAGGGAGACTGAAGCGTTTATCAAGTTGAGCTGTCCGTGCGAATCGAGGGCAAGCAACAAATCATCTGCGAACTGTAAGCGAATTAATCGCTAACCCAAGATCTCCGCAGTCGATTTGGAACACCAGAAGGGAGAAAACTGAAGCGTACCTGTTTGCGCCATAATCCCCAAGACAAAAGCGGAAGCAGAGATACGGATCTACAAGAACAACCAACAAAGTGCCCTAGGTCTTTCCCTCCTTCCTGACGAGACGGCCGATGGAACTGTCTAATTGATTCATCAGTGGGAGAGGGGACCTAGCGCTATTAAAATGTGACGGCCCTTCCATCACGAGCTTCCGTCGACATTTGGCCTACACCAAGTTGCCGTCCAGCCCACATCAATGACAGATAATTGAGATGTCGAAAAAGCCCATAGATCACCCAAAATCAAAAGGGGCTATCATGCATTGTCCCTAATTAACATACAGCCCGTTTTTTTATAAAATAAATAAAACAATTAATTATAGCCCAAAGGAATTTTAAAATAAAGAAATAAAAATAAAATAAAATAAAATATTTATAAAAATTTCAACATTCTCCCACTGGGCTATGATTAATTTCAAAAGTTCAAAACCTTTAGTTTTAAAAACGACTCTCGGGCTGTCCACAGATATGGCCATATCAGAGTGAATAATATACGGGACAACATCTCAAAACAACCTCGACCATTAAAGTCGCTAACACCAAACCATGGTCGTCGTCACATCATTAGACGACATTGGACAACCATGATCACAAGCATCCACAACTCCAACGTCAATAGGTCAATGTGGCGGTGTAGCCGAAAACAACATCTCTCAATGGTGATCATAACGATGCTATTTTCGGTCGGTCCAATAAATTTTCCTGTGACCTTTATACTTCACATAAGTCATGAAAATCTCTCTGTAACCTTTATATTTCACTGAAGTCAGAGAAAACCTCTGTAACCTGCATACCTCAGTGAAATCAGAGTACCCATCCGTAACCTTAATGCTTCAGAGAAGCCGGATGAAATAAACTAGCACTAATGCCACCATATGTCTCAAATATAAAACTCGCGAGAACCTCAATGGTATCATCAGAGACATACTAATTTGACAAAACTGTCATGCTCAAGATAAACACCAGATCTTGAGACTTTCAAACATGTGCACATGTAACATTCAACAAAATGAATAACATATGACCATCATATAATATTAAAACTATCAAATGTCTCAAGTCATGCATCAACATCGATGTTTAAAACCATCAAAATAAAGACTCCCACTAACCAAGTATATCAAAAGACTCTACCACCCCCATGCTAGTAACATGACCCCGAAAAATACCAGGTAGTAGTCCCTTGGTTAATGGGGCCGCTATCATCGCGTCAGTGCGGATGTGCTCAATCTCAACATCCCCTGTCTTTACATGATCCCTGACAGCGAGATATTTGATTTCTATATGCTTTGAACCACTAGAACTCTTGTTGTTCTTTGAGAACATCACAGCCGCGCTGTTATCACAAAATACCCTCAGTGGTCTGCATATAAAATCAACAACCATAAGTCCTGATATGAAGTTTTTAAGCCAAATAGCGTGCGTCACCGCCCCATAACATGCCACAAACTCTGCTTGCATAGTGGAGGAAGCTGTGAGAGTTTGTTTCACACTTTTCCAAGAAATTGCTCCTCCAGCCATCATGAATATATATCCTGAAGTAGATTTTCTATCATCTGGACATGTCCCAAAATCAGAATCAGTATAACCCACTACTTCAAGATTGTCTAAGCGCCTGTACACAAGCATATAATCACATGTCCCCTTCAGATACCTCATGACTTTCTTGGCAGCCATCCAATGATCAGTACCTGGATTAGACTGATATATCTGCCAAGAACACTCACTGCAAATGCAATATCCGGCCTAGTGCATACCTGTGCATACATTAAACTCCCAACGGCACTAGCATAAGGTACATTCACCATCGACTTCTTTTCAAAGTCATTCTTGGGACATTGATTTTTACTGAATTTGTCCCCCTTTTGTACAGGCGCAACACTTGGCTTACAACCTTCCATCTCAAAACGCTTAAGCACTCGATCAATGTATGCTCTTTGAGAAAGTCCCAACAGCCCACGAGATCTATCTCGATGTATATCTATCCCGAGAACAAAAGATGCCTATCCAAGATCTTTCATATCGAAAGACCTTGTTAACATCAATTTAGTGTCATGTAGCAAACTAACATCACTACTAGCAAGAAGGATATCATCTACATACAAGACCAAAAATATGTACTTGCTCCCACTGGTCCTTAGATAGATACAATGATCTACCTTATTCTCCACAAAACCAAAAGAAGTCACTACTTTATCAAATTTCAAGTACCACTGACGAGATGCCTGTTTCAGACCATAGATGGACTTTTAAAATTTACAGACCATGTTCTCCTTACCAATTTCCTCAAAATCCTCTGGCTGCTCCATATAAACATCCTCTTCAAGACTACCATTTAGAAAAGCAGTCTTAACATCCATCTGATGTAGTTCAAGATCATAATATGCAACCAAAGCCATAATAATGCGAAAACCGTCCTTAGAAGAAACGGGAGAGAAGGTCTCGGTATAATCAATGCCTGGTTGCTTGGTACACCCTTTCGCCACTAATCTTGCCTTATAGCGATCCACCTTTCCATTGGCATCCCGCTTAGTTTTGAACACCCATTTACACCCAACTGGACGATGACCATCGGGTAAATCCACAAGCTCCCACACACCATTCTGTGACATAGAAAACATTTCATCTCGCATAGCATCAAGCCACATACTGTGTGGGAATCAGCAACAACCTCCTGATAGCTTAAAGGATCTGTCAAATTAACATTAGATTCCCCAAGATAAATAACATAATCATCACTGATAGCAGGTCGTCTTTGTCTAATAGACCTTCTAACAGGAACCTCATGAGAAGTATCCTGTGAAGAAGATGTAGGCTGTGCAGAGGAACCATCAATAATAGGATGTTCAACAACGTCACTGGGTACAATAAACACATCATTACGTGGGATAGGGATAGGAAAAAACACTCTCTCATTCTGCTCAAAAGTGTCAGCATCATCAACACCAGTACTAATATCATCAACAACATCAAACTCCAGGAACACTTTGCATTCATAGAGTCAATCACTGTCCTCCCATGACTTGGACAATAGAACCTGTACCCTTTAGACCTGTCAAGATATCCAATGAAAAAGCAACGAGTAGTCTTTGAATTAATTTTACTCATATTGGGATTGAAAATTTTCACCTCAGCAGGACACCCCCACACACGAAGATGATTAAGGCTAGGTTTACGACAGGTCCAAATTTCGAAAGGAGTTTTAGGCACAAATTTTGAAGGAACACGGTTAAGGATGTACAAAGCAGATCTAAGCGCTTCACCCCACAGTGAACTCGGCAGGTTAGACCTACTCATCATGCTTCTCATCATGTCCATAAGGGTGCGATTCCGCCTTTCGGCCACACCATTTTGTTCGGGCGTATAAGGCATGGTATATTGTGGAACAATCCCACATTCCTGTAAGTGCTTAGCAAACGGTCCCATTTGTTGTCGAGAACCATCATGTCTACCATAGTACTCACCACCACGATCAGACCGTACTACCTTAATGACTTTCTCTAACTGCTTCTCGACTTCGGTCTTAAAGACTTTAAATTTGTCAAGAGCTTCTGACTTCTCTTCATGAAATAGAGATAGCCATATCGAGAGAAATCATCTATGAATATTATAAAATATTTATTTCCACACAATGTAGTAGGATAAGGTCCAGAGATATCTGTATGAATGATTTCTAAAAGCCCTGAGCTACGAGTAGATCCTTTCTTCTTAGACTTTGTGAATTTACCTTTAATGCAATCAACACAAATATCTAGATCACTAAAATCAAGAGAAGGTAGAATTTCACTTTTAACTAATCTTTGAATCCTTTCTCTTGATATGTGACCTAAGCGTTTATGCCACAGTAGACAAGAATTTTCAATAGATAAAGATCTCTTGGAGGAACTCGACTCAACAGAAAAGTTTTGAAAAAAAGTAGGAGTCAAAAGCAATTGGAACAATCCATTATTTAAAATTCCAGAACCAATAACCTGGGAATTCAAAGACAACTGGACTGAACCTCGTTCGAAAAGAAAAGAGTAACCGCTGGAGTTCAAAGCTGAAATAGAAATCAAGTTTCGTTTAATAGTGGGAACATAAAAGACATTTCTCAATATGAGAACATGATTTGACTCTAGAACAAGATGGACAACTCCTATGGACTCGACTTTGACTTCAACATCGTTTCCCACTTTAAGCTTTGACTCCATCTCACTTGGTTTCCTTATGCTCTTGATCCCCTAGAATGTCATAGTAACATGCACAGAAGCACCACTATCAATCCACCAAGAGCTAGGTGAGACATCATCTAGATTTGACTCAAAACAGACAAAAACAGATGAGTTACCTCCGGACTTATTTTGCTCAAGTCGAGCCTTTAACTTAAAGCAATCTTTCTTTAGATGCCCTAGTTTTTGATAATAAAAGCATTTGACATCTTTCTTAAAAGGAGCTCTAGGACCTCCCTCACTCTGATCGTGGCTATGCCTCTTAAAGCCCTTATTCTTAGAAGCACTAGGGTGAAAACGCTTAAAATGCTTCTTACCCTTTACAAAAGAAGGTCTAGAGGAAGACACAAGAAAAGCACTCTCACTCTTCTCCCTCTTAAGTTTCTCCTCCTCTGCCATACACTTACTGATCAAATCATTGACAGTCCAACTCTCATTTTGGGAGATAAAAGCAGTTTTTATTTGAGAGAAATTCGGAGGCAAGGAATTGAGAGCATGAAGAATAATGAACTTATCTGGCAGAGGAATTTCAAGACTTTTCAGTTTGGACTGGAGGGAAATCATTTTTAGGATGTAGTCTATCACTCCTCCCACATTATCATAAGACATACTCGTCAACTTCTTTAGAAGGACACTAGATTCAGCCATATCGGGTACAAGGTACCTTTCTCCAAGAGCAGTGAGCAACTCCCTAGCAGTAGAAGTCTCGGGTAAGCCACTCAACAGATGTTCTAAGATAGATCTCCTCATGGCTAGAAAGCTCATATAATTTGAATGCTCCCACTTACTAAAATACTCCCTTTCCATTGGAGTGCTAGCCTCTGTAAGTGGAGCAGGGCGATCCACACGCAAAGCAAGATCTAGATTGACGAATCCCAGGGCGTACAGAAGTTCGTCCTTCCATTTATTGTAATTTGATCCATTCAGGACCTGAACAACACCAACACCAGAGATGTTCAAAGCAAGAGTGACTGAAAACAAAAGGCAACAATACATGAGTGAACAAAAATATAATAGTCAATTACATGGACTATCAACTAGAGAATCTCAAACAACGCCAAATGCAGAAAATCCAACACCTTTGGGCAGAAGGACCCCACACCAGCAAAGCCAAGACATTCTAATAACCCTCAATAAGTCCTAGAAAATCCAACCTGTCACTTCGAGTGGGCCACTTTGGCAGCCAAGCACTCAAAGCACAAATATGAGACAACTCACTTAATGAGAACACGTGCGATTGTAAGAAACTCCTGCTGTCACTCAGGCCGAGTCGCTTTGGCTACCAAACAACCAAAGCACAAATCCGAAAGCCACTTACCCTAAATGCACATGCCTATAAGACAACTCACCTGTCACTGTAAACGAGCCACTTTGGTAGCCAAACATTTACAGCACAAATATGAAGTCACCCCACATGTTCACTCACACAAAATAAAACATTGCCCAATCACCAAAATTAGAAAATAACTCGGCACAATTTATCCACAAATGGCGAACATTAATATAGTCTATTGCTTTATGCACATATATTCAGAAAATTATTGATGCTATAAAAAATAAAAACTCAAAAGTTTTCGGATAATCAATACTGATAATAATAATTTAGATGAATAAAATCATCTTTCCGTAAAAGAATATTGACTTTATTTTGTTTAAATTGGATTATTTCAATTATGTGGACCCATATTTTATTATTATTATTATTTTTTTACTTCTGTACCCATGGTAACACCATCTGTGGTTTTTTTTTTTTAAATTTCCTTCCCACGTGAAGGAGGCATAATCCTCCCCTTTTTTTTAAATAATATTATTAATTTATTGATTATTGTCCCCATACCACCGTGAACTTTTAGAATTTAACTAAATCACAGTAATCTGAATTTGTTATCTGTTGTTTGCTCCAAAATAATATAAAATATATTAAAAATAACAAAATCGATAAAAGATAATTAAAATTAGATCAGATTATTCAACCCTAAACCTAGATCTCATCATCTCCTCTTGAACCAAGAACGGTAAAATAAAACCAAAGCGATCATCAAAACTGTGAAATTTATTGAAGGCAACGATTCGTCAAATTAGAAATTCAAACGACGAACCCTAAATCGGAATGATAAAATAATTTCAAGAAATGGATCCCAAATCGACGTACGATAGCTCTGATACCACATGTAAGCGAATTAATCGCTAACCAAAGATCTCCGCAGTCGATTTGGAACACCAGAAGGGAGAAAACTGAAGCGTACCTGTTTGTGCCATAATCTCCAAGACAAAAGCGGAAGCAGAGATACGGATCTACAAGAACAACCAACAAAGTGCCTTAGGTCTTCCCCTCCCTCCTAACGAGACGGCCGATGGAACTGTCTAATTGATTCATCAGTGGGAGAGGGGACCTAGCGCTATTAAAATGTGACGGGCCCTTCCATCACGGGCTTCCGTCGAAATTTGGCCTACACCAAGTTGTCGTCCAGCCCACATCAATGACAGATAATTGAGATGTCGAAAAAGCCCATAGATCACCCAAAACCAAAAGGGGCTATCATGCATTGTCCCTAATTAACATACAGCCCGTTTTTTTTTATAAAATAAATAAAACAATTAATTATAGGCCAAAGGAATTTTAAAATAAAGAAATAAAAATAAAATAAAATAAAATATTTATAAAAATTCCAACACGAACATCTTGTCTTTGAATGACTTGAGACTTGATTGACATGAGATCCAGGTGTCCCTGCAGAACCAGGGGTTCATAAGACTTAGCTCATCGTCTTCATCAACACTGGACAACCAGCTGTGTCTAGATCAACAAAAACTCTTGAAGTCAGGTGGTGTTGGCCGGAAACGGTACTTCCGACCATTCATGACGTTCCACATAAACCAGACATGAATGTCGGTGTTGTCATGAGGAGGAGTGTTATGAGAGCAGAAGAGGAGTGAAGAGAAGTAAGAAGCTGGAATGAAAGGAAGAAATAATTTGCATTGATAGTTGTTAATTACAGAAGTAGTTACAAAAACATGTATAAAAGAAGAGCTATGTAGTGGCGGTTGGGTTGTTGAACAATTATGTTGTATCTTCCTTCTTCCTCTGTACTTTCTGCTTGAGTTCTTCAAGCATTCGATCTTTGATAAGAGATTCGACTGTGATTCTTCTTCGATCAGTCCTTCTCGTATCTCTTGTTCTTCTCTGAATTCTGCAATCCCAGAAGAACATAATAATTGGTATCAGTTATCCGATCCTGGCCATACCGTCGTTCCATAGTTGCGACCAAAACGCAGTCAGCAATGGAGGAACTCCAGAGAACAATGCGGGAATCATGGACCGAGTTTCTATCCCAACAACAACAACAACAAACTGAGTTTCGGGAGGAAATGCGAGCTCAACGGGAAACGATGCTGCGAGTTACAACACAACTTCAGGAAATGAATACTCGAATGAATGATTTTGAGGAGATTTCTATTCGGGAGCGCAGAGGATTACACAACACTGCGACGCATCATTAGGGCAGTATTCAATCTAACTTTGCTCGTTTTTCAAAGATTGATTTTCCTAGATTCAAGGGCGAGGAAGTTCAGGGTTGGATATATAAATGTGATCAATTCTTTGAAGTCAATGGAACACCAGAAGACACAAAGGTCAAATTAGTCTCCGTTCATTTAGAAGGCAAAGCCTTAGTTTGGCATCAATCCCTAATAAAAAGTAGACCGAATGGTGTCTAGCCTAGTTGGAATGATTACAAATCTATGATTGTAGCACGGTTAGGAGGCCAGCCTTATGATGACCCCATAGCAGAGTTAATGAGCTTGAGACAGGGAGAAGTTGGGAGAGTGGAAGAATATCAAGAAAAATTTGATGCGTTATTGGTGAGAACCGATTTATCTGAAAGACAGGCCCTGAGTTGCTTTATAAGTGGTTTACAGTCAGACGTGCAAACTGCAGTGAGAATGTTTAAACCACAAAGCTTGATTGATGCATATACGTTGGCCAGGTTGCAGGAAAATCTGCTATCCTCTATTCACAGGAAAAACAAACATATATTGGACAGACCCTTGCTGAAATCTTTCAACCATCCTCCACCGCAACAAGCTACTATGTCTAAACCAGTAACAGGGGTAACAAAAGTCACTAGAAGACAATTGACTCTAAAGTTTATTGCGGATAGAAGGGCTAAGAATTTATGCTTTTTCTGCCCAGAAAAATTTGTACCAGGACACAAATGCAAAGCACAGTTGCATAGCATTGAAATTCTTACAAAAGTGCAGAGTGAGATTAATGATGAGAATGAACAAGAAGAAGAAGAAGAGTTTCCACCCTTGATATCTCTGCATGCGATTACTGGGAATACCACCTATCAAACTATGAAAGTAACGGGTAAAGTAAAAGGTAGCAAAGTTCATATTCTCATTGATTCTGGTAGCACGCATAATTTTGTGGATAAGAATACAGCCAAGAGGTTGGGTTGTAGAATAACGTCAAGCTGCCCTGTTGCTGTATCAGTGGCTAATGGAGAGACACTTTATAGTAGCTCTGTGTGCAAAGGATTCCAATGGGAGCTACAAGGTGAAACTTTCTGCACAGACATTATATTGGTTCCATTAGGGACTTGTGATATGGTTTTAGGGGTCCAATGGTTATCTTCTCTGGGACCTGTCCTTTGGGATTTTAAACAATTGAGGATGGAGTTTCAGTATAACGGAAAGAAACATGTGTTAAGAGGAGGCAAAACGGGCAATATAAACTGGATGAGTGGGAAAGAGTTGAATGGAATTATTTGTAAACGATCCAATTCTGTACAACTTTTTGCTATTTCTGTTCAACAACCTGCAACAGTGTGTAGTGAAGTTAAAAGTTTGCTGTATCCGGAGTTGCAGCAGCTTTTGACAGAGTTTGAAGACATTTTTAAGGAGCCAACTAAGCTGCCACCGAACAGAGTATATGATCATCCAATTCACCTGAAAGAAGGGACTTCACCTATTAATGTTCGCCTTATAGATACCCAGTTGCGCAGAAAGAAGCGATCGAAACTATGGTAAAAGAAATGCTTGAAGGGGTGTTATCAGAACAAGTCAAAGTCCTTTTTCTTCTCCTATAGTGATGGTAAAGAAGAAAGATAGGTCTTGGAGATTATGCATCGACTATAAAGAGCTCAACAAACATACAGTAAAAGACAAGTTTCCTATGCCAATTATTGATGAATTACTTGATGAACTTCATGGCGCAACCATATTTTCGAAGATCGATTTACGATCAGGATATTGGCAAATTAGAATGGCAGAAAATGATATACCAAAGACTGCATTTAGAACTCACGAAGGCCATTATGAATTTTTGGTAATGCCATTCGGCTTGACCAATGCCCCATCTACCTTTCAGCACCTTATGAATTCTATATTCAGGCAGCATCTGCGGAAGTTTGTCTTGGTATTTTTCGATGACATCTAGATTTATAGCAAGACTGGGGCTGATCATGTTTATCATGTTAAAACTGTGCTGGAAATTCTGCGGCAGAACACTTTGTATGCTAAGATGTCTAAATGTGCTTTTGGAACTTCTGAAGTTGAATATCTGGGGCATGTCATATCAGAAAAAGGAGTACAAACTAGCAAAATTCAGGCTATGATTAATTGGCCAGAACCAAAGACAGTGAAGGAATTGAGGGGTTTTTTTGGGATTGACTAGATATTACAGGAAGTTCATTCAAGGGTATGGTCTTATTAGTAAACCTCTAACAAATTTGCTGAAAAAGAATGCCTTCAGATGCGATGAATCAGCTGCAGTTGCTTTTCGGAAATTACAGCAGGCTATGAGTACAGCTCCAGTATTGGCCCTTTGTTGAAGAATTTATCATTGAAACAGATGCTTCGAGCAAGGGTATGGGCGCTGTTTTAACTCAAAGGGGTCACCCAATTGCTTATATAAGTAAAGCCTTTTCACAGAAGATGCAGGGGAGTTCAACATACGAAAAGGAATTGATGGCAATGATTTTTGCTATAGAAAAGTGGAGGCCATATCTTATTGGTCGACATTTTGTGATCCAAACGGATCATTTCAGTTTAAAGTACCTACTGGAACAGAAGATAACTACTGCTTTTCAGAGCAAATGTCTTCCCAAGTTACTAGGTCTTGATTATGAGGTGGTGTATAAAAAAGGAAAGGAAAATGCTGTAGCGGATGCACTTTCTAGGGTGCAAGGATCTGAGTTTATGTCATTGATTCTGTCCCAAATCAATACAAATCTTAAACTGCAGATATAGGAAAGCTGGAAGAATGATGACCATCTGACCCAACTTATCCAGCAGTTGCAAAATGGTATCCTAAAACCACATTATTCCTGGACTCAAGGGGAATTAAGAAGAAAAGGTAAGTTGGTTGTCGGCTGTAATGAGATATTGAGGCAGAAGATTATTTCTTTACTGCATGATACACCCACAGGGGGTCACTCGGGTATGCAGGCAACTACAAAAAGAATTGCAGCTTTATTCTACTGGAAGAAGCTTAAAAGGGATGTCAGAAATTATATCAGAAGTTGTAGCATTTGTCAACAATGTAAACCACTTTTACAGAAGAAAGCTGGCCTGTTACAACCTTTGCCTATCCCTGAAGCTGTCTGGACAGATCTTTCAATGGATTTTGTCGAAGGCCTTCCTAAATCTCGAGGGAAAGATACTATAATGGTTGTAGTTGACAGGTTGAGTAAATATGCACACTTTATTCTGTTAAGTCATCCTTTTACAGCAGTGACTGTGGCTTAGCTCTTCTTGGATCAGATTTTCCGACTCCATGGTATGCCAAGAACAATAATCTCTGATAGGGATCGCATCTTTGTCAGCACCTTCTAGAAGGAACTCTTTCGGATACAGCAAGTTGATCTATTGATGTCCTCAAGTTATCACCCTCAGACGGATGGTCAATCTGAGGTGGTTAATAAGTGTTTGGAGACTTACTTAAGGTGTATGACGGGGGAACGACCAAAGGAATGGGTCAATTGGATTCCTTTAGCTGAATGGTGGTACAATACCACATTTCATGCAGCTATTAAGAAGACACCATACGAAGTTGTTTACGGTCAGCCTCCCTTTGTTCATTTACCTTATGTTTTGGGAGATAGTAGAGTGGAGTCAGTTGACAGAACCTTGCGAGCTAGGGAGGACTGTCTTAAGATGCTTAAATTCCATTTGACCAGGGCTCAAGATCGAATGAAAATACAAGCAGACAAGGGCAGAACAGATAAAGAATTCGAAGTGGGTGATTCTGTGTATGTCAAATTGCAGCCATATAGACAGAAATCAATGGCTTCCAGATCTTCAGCAAAGTTAGCTCCACGGTATTTTGGCCCTTTTCAAGTGATAGAGAAGGTTGGCAAGGTGGCATATAAACTGCAATTGCTAGAAGATGTGAAGATTCATTCTGTTTTTCATGTGTCTTTGCTTAAAAAACATGAAGGCGTGCTACCTATTGTGTGCTCTGTTCCTGAGGTGGATGGCCAACAACAATTAACAGATGCACCAACAAAGGTCTTGGACAGAAAACTGGTCAAAGAAGGAGATTTGGGGGTGGTGTATATTTTGGTGCAATGGTCTAATGGGGAACAACAGGATGCGACATGGGAATCATATGCTGACATGGTGAAAAGATTTCCTGACTTTGATTTTACAGTCACTTGAGGAAATTTTTTTTTTTTTAGGGGGGTGGGAAGGAGTAAGCTGTGTTAATGGAAGAAAATACAGATGTTAAGGCTGTGGATGAATTGCAGTCGCAAACATTGATTGCAGGAGTAACAAGAGATGCTTAAGCTGTGTTGAATTACAAGTGTAGCAGGGAATGCTTAAGCTTGAGGACAAGCTTCATTTTAAGGGGGTTGGATTGTTATGAGAGCAGAAGAGGAGTGAAGAGAAGTAAGAAGCAGGAAGAAGCAGGAATGAAAGGAAGAAATACTTTGCATTGATAGTTGTTAGTTACAGAAGTAGTTACAAAAACATGTATAAAAAAAGAGCTATGTAGTGGCGGTTGGGTTGTTGAACAATTTTGTTGTATCTTCCTTCTTCCTCTGTACTTTCTGCTTGAGTTCTTCAAGCATTCGATCTTTGATAAGAGATTCGACTGTGATTCTTCTTCGATCAGTCCTTCTCGTATCTCTTGTTCTTCTCCGAATTATGCAATCCCAGAAGAACATAACAAGGAGGTGGCAAAAGGACATAACCTCCTTGTGCTCATGCTCTCGGATAATGGAAAGCCAGGCTCGCACACAAGGGAGAAGGATCAGTATTCATGACACGACCCCCCGACTTAGCACTTCCAGGGAAGTCCTGCCCAGTCCCTAAATCGACTACTTTGATAATAATAAAAGAATCGTTACGCTTACGGTTCCTGTGTTTGTCCTAGTCGGAAGAAATATATTTCATGCTATCCAGATGTGATAGTAATATTCTCTCTTGCTAGAATGGATAATAATACTATAATATAACTTTAAATTTTTTTATATATTTTTATACGGAAATTATTTTTCTTTTACATCCATTTTATGAATTAAGCATATATGTTTAAATCCTCAAACCTGCTATGACTACACCGAGTACTCATCAGTGACCACAGGTTTGGCGCTCCACCAGATTGATGAGAGTAAGGGACTGAAGAAGGATCTGTGGGCAAAACGCATACAAACCAGAGGCATAATCTGCAACAGAAAACATTGATCAAGGCGTAAATACAATAGGCTGATAAGACTTAGGACGGCGTTTTCTGCTGCAGATTATTCGCTTCAAGTGTTGTCGATGCTTGCTGCCCTGTTATCGTCCTCTTCATCTTCTTCTTCTTCCCTCGGTGGCTTCCTACGCTTCTTTCGATCGGACTGAGGCTCCTTGGCTTTCAAATCTTCCCATAAGGACCTTAGGGAAGCCGTCAGGTGCTCGTTTCTGTGCGCTGCCGACATAATTGAAAGCCAGATGAGAGGAGAGGCACATGGTCGTCTACGAATCTATACCTCCATGAAGAGTTTTGCCGAGAAAAACTAACTGGAGATGAGGACGTCCTCAATCTTCAGTCTTTCGCCTCGTATGATGCGCAAACAGCCTACTGTCCTTGGCCAGCTGCTCTGTTCATTCACAACAACGCTTCTTACTCAAACCTAGAAATCTCCAAGACCACTCTAATCGAAAGTCGGCCGATCACGAACGCCAAGGAATAACAGCCAAATCAACGAACAGTCCTAACTACTCAAACAGCTTTCAAATAGGATCAGTTGAATTCCAGGAACGCAGGCTGGAAAATCGAAAAGGAAAGGAGAGACGGAACGCAGACACCTACCGGATAACTTGTAGGCCAGACCGGAAATGCAGGCGGTCGTGCTCTAAGAGATCTCCATGCCGTTCTTCCTCGCTGCTCGACGATGTCAAAACCGAAGCCCGTCATCCAAGAAGAAAGCAAAAAAGTTGAGAAAGAAAAAAACGAAACGGAAGGTTGCAGAAGGCGGGAACGAACCTTCGGATTCGCAGATGCAGACGGACAACACTCGGAAGCGATCCCTAAACACGTCGCTCACGGATTCATCCCTTTCCATTCCTCCTCCTAGTTCTTCTTCTTCCCCTTCTTCTTCCTCCCCCTCTCGTTAACTTCGATTCGATCATCGCCTGCGAAAAGCGGCCGTCCCGCCTTCCCCCTTCTTGGAGGGCTTGTTGCGCTGTGCTATTGGGCTGTCCTTGTAATGGTCCCAATGGGCTTCAGGTCCATCAAGAAAGCATGGCGGGGGGTGGCGCAGCGAGAAAAAGCAGCTCCGATTGGCGTCGACTGCGGAATGGACGGGCGTTCGGTGGAGGAGGGGCTCTATCAACGAGGAGTAGCACCTTTTCTCGCCACCGTCGCTATGCCTCGATTCTCTCCGGGGGTAAACGTTCTCAGTCAATTGATGCATTTGATAAACGAGCATCCACTGAAAATGCTTGAGTCGATGAGTTTTAGTTTCCGTTATCGTCCCTCCCTCTGCAGTTTTTGAATGGATTGCGATCATTTTTCTATGACGTGTTGGTGGCCTGGTTTAGCGATCTCTTGTTCCAGGTGAAAACTGAATCGGACGATTGCATTTGTCAGATGAACTGGTATTTATTTTTTAGGTCGAAAAGAAATCTTCGGCTCATAGAAGTACTCTGACGACGTCCAGGTATGTATTTCCTTTGGTAGTCATATACGCGCACGGTGTTGTTGTTGTTGTGATTGTTTTTAGTGATCCACGAGCCCATGCTCGCCTGGGTCATGATCGGATTCAGATCGCTTCGCCAGGCGGTAAACAAAGCCCCCGAGCTGTGTTCAGCGATGGCGTTGCGGTTTGCAGCTGAGGCCGGAATTCCCGACAATCTCTTTCAGTGATATTTAGATTTTGGCCATGAGATGCCGCCGCAGGCTTTCTGGATAAGGATGCCGAGGATTCTCCACGGGGTGTGGACGACTGATTCCCAGCCTATATTGGTTGGTAGTAGTAGCAGTAGTAGTCCACGGTCGAGCCTCCTCTTCTTATCTCTCTCCTTTTGACCTTTATTTATTTTGAGGAGTTGATCCACTCTTTAATTAATTGAAGAGGTCCAGAAGGCAAGAACATATGAGGGAAAGACACGTGTACTGCCATCGGAATCAGATTAATAAGAACAATAAAAATGTTTATTATTACAAATCAAAGCATTTGATAATTTTGTTTTTGTGTTATCAAATTTTAACGAATTTATATAGCTGGATTTCCTTTGAAGTACTTCCTAGACCATCTGAATACTTTTAATTCAGTTAAAAAAATTGAACTACATAAATAAAAATGATAACTCAAAATTTTGAAGATTTTATAGTTGGAATTCACATAATTAATTGCTTTTTAATGACATTTTGGTTTTTAATTAAAATTAAATGTTTAATTGATATGGTATTCAAAAATTTTTTTAAAAAATTCTTCTTAATCAACTAAAGTATATCTACCAGGGCAGGTGGAGATGGGCAAAGATGACACGTGTACTAATAATAACCGTAGGGTTCTATTTTAAAATTCTTCATGTATATTCTTTAAACAGAGGGGGGAGAATGAACAGTAATTTTAAACACGTCTACCCAATGCCCAGTAACTATGGGCCATCAATCCTTACCTGGTAAAGACAAAAAGAAGAAAGAAAATTAAACAAACTCCCCTCCTCTACCCCTAACCAACTGCCCCCGCCCCCCGGACAACCTCAAAACAACACAAAACCAACAAACTCCTCCCTTCCCCCCCACATATCCTTCTGCTTCTTTCTTTCCCCATCATTCTGCCTCTGGTTTTTCATCGCAATCCCATCGAATCTTCTTCGGAGTCTTCGTCCCCCCCCCCCACCCCCCCCCCCGGCCGATTGATCTCTTCCCGTTACGGATTCATCGATTTCTTCCTGTTCAAAGATTCCTTGTATTTTTTTTTCTTTCGTATCGATTACCCCGTCCATTTGACTTTGGGAGTTTCGATTTTTTTTTTCTCTTTGTATTTTGCAGGTTTTGACCCATCCTCCGCTTCTTCTTCTTCTTCTTCTTCTTTCCTTCTATGCCATTATTCCATGAATGTCAAGGTGATTGCTATTATGCGATGGCTGACTTTCCCCCCTTCTCCGTGTTGTTTCTTTTTTTGGGGGTTGGGTGGTGATGTAATCTGTGGGTGTTTGGGATTTGTTTTATGTTGGTCGCAGCAAGGGGTGACGGATCTCGGCGGCGGCGGTGACAATAATAAGGATATTATGGGTTATCTCAATTCAATCTTCGCCTCCTCCAACCAAGTCCATGCTGCCGATCCCCTGATCGGCGGTGGCGGCCTCAGGTCTTTCCTTTTTCCCTCTTTTTCTTTGATTTTAGGGAGACCCACCCCATCTGTCGAACGCTGCAGAGTTTGTGTGTCCCGGGAATTTGTTGTTCCGAAGAATCCCCTTTTTTTTTGTATTTCATTTTAGCAAATTCGAGCAGGTGGGTGACGAAATGATGCGTATGCCTTGAGCTCTTTTCTGATATGTTTCGAGTTTTTATCCTCTTTAGCTCTAGGATTGGCACGGAGTGTGATCGGATCTCTGCACTTGTCATGATAAATGATTTTGTGTCTTACCGTGTTGTTTCATCCGTGTAGCCATGATGGGAGGTTCAGTTATGGTTACGCGAGCTCCCTGGGGAAAAGGTCGTCCATGGAAGATTTCTATGAGGCAAGAATCGATAATGTGGATGGAGAGATTGTTGGCCTATTTGGGGTCTTTGACGGTGCATCTTTCTACCCTCCCTTTTCTTCTCCCTAGCTTTTGTTGTGGCTTCTTTCCATCTTTCATTTTGCGATGATTCGTTCTTTTGTTCTTTGGCTCTTAAGGTCATGGTGGAGCGAGGGCTGCTGAATATGTAAAAAAGAACCTCTTCAGTAATATACTTAAGCATCCCAAGTTCATCTCTGACATAAGATCTGCTATAGGTGCGGTTATCTGTCATACGCTACACTGCTCTTCTTCAAATATTATGATCTTTCTCACCTAGTTCTTTCCATACAGCTGATTCATTCAGCCATACAGACTCAGAACTTCTGAAATCCGAAAACAATCAGCAACGGGATGCAGGGTCCACAGCTTCTACAGCCATTCTTGTAGGTGGCCGGCTGCTTGTTGCGAATGTTGGTGACTCTAGAGCAGTGATTAGCAGGGGTGGAAAAGGTAAGCTTGTAAATTTGTTGTAATCAATTAAATTCTTCTGACTAGAATCAGTCTTGTTTTTGCTTAGTGTAAGCATTAGCCTCGTATTTATCGTTCCGAAATGACGACACTTCTGTCTATAACACAAGTAGGAATTTGCTTCCTTTTTTCTTTGGACTGGAACTAGACATTCTCCTGTTGTTTTACCACCCGATCTTTGTGTGTGCCCCAGGGTAGTGGTTTTCATTAATGACGATCCCTTTCCACTTAATGACATTTGAGTTCGTCTCTATTTTTCTACTCTTCGCAGCAATTGCCGTTTCTCGAGATCACAAGCCGGATCAATCTGATGAGCGGCAGCGGATAGAAAATGCTGGTGGTTTTGTCATGTGGGCCGGTAATATATAGATTGGCAGTTCTCATGTTCTTCCTCATTACACCCCCCCCCCCCAATCAATTAAATGAGTATGAGTTATATGTCTTATGCAAACAGGTACCTGGAGAGTTGGAGGAGTCCTTGCTGTTTCACGTGCTTTTGGTGATAGGCTTTTGAAGCAATACGTTGTTGCAGAGCCCGAAATTCAGGTTACACTTTATGTGCAGTTGTAGCTCATGTCTGTATGTTCATCCATGTTTGATCAAGCAAGAACACCATTTGTTGCCTGATGAGTCTGTCCTTGAGTATTTCTCTTGGAAAAATTATTCATTGTGATGACCATCCTTTTGATTTTGATAAGGTGTTATTGTTCAAATAAATGGACCCAAGTGACTCCTCTTCACGAGCCGCTCAAGAGCTGTGTTTGTTTGCCTCTTATTCTCTTGGATTGCAGGAGGAAGCTATAGATAGTTCTCTTGAGTTCCTTATTCTTGCGAGCGATGGGCTTTGGGATGTTGTCACCAATCAGGTTCCCAGAATCTCGCTTTTATCTTATTTCTGTTGGGATTGCCTTTCAAGATTATACTATAATTGGCCGGCAGCTCCTCTGATTGCCTAGTTGGTGGCTCCTTTTTGTTATGCCTTTTGAAGGAGGCGGTGACTCTGATCAAAACCATTGATGATCCGGAGGTGGCAGCAAAGAGGCTGCTGGAGGAGGCCTCTCGTAGGGGTAGTGCCGATAACATCACTTGCGTCGTCGTTCGTTTCCTGGCTGATCTAGGGGCTGCTGCTTCCGGTAATAGCAGCTCCTCGTGAATATTTTAATTGGTACGACTTTCCCCGTGCTCTTTGGAGCCTCGACATGATGACTGAGTTTGGAGAGCAGGAGGAGAAATGGAAAACGGGGAAGGTGATGCGTGATGAGATCTGTAATTGAGTTTTACGGTACCGACCTAAGCTGTTTATAGTTGGCATCTGCATTTGTAGCAGCTGTTAGTTGACATTGCTTCTTTTCTTTCTTTCTTTCTTTCTTCTTTTAAATGTAGAGGTGCCGCATACATCCATCTGTAGAGATATATCGGAATGGTGTTTTGAAATGTTCCCAATGCCGCCAGGGTAGTCTGTGTCGTTTGATCATTCTTTTGTGGAACAGGACATGGGTGTACGTGAATTTTTCTTTCCATCTGATATGTAGTGGGATATGAAAAAGAGTAACGCCAGGGATTTATGTGAGCTTCCCAGGTGAATAAGCCGCCGAGGTTCCAAAATACACCTCGGTAACATCTTCATTTTCCCATTCAAACTTTTACCCTTTCAGTTCTTTGAGTATAATTTTCTTGCGTAAAATATTTCTTTCATCGGTTTAGTCATCTGAAGAGAACAGTTGAACTCGATATTTTTAGGAATTCAATGTCTTTTAGAATTTTGACAGACCTATTTTGTTATATATTCTGCCGAACGAAATTACTAATGAACAAGGTTATAAGTTCTTCCACAAAAATCTGCTACAAACATATTCAAGTTATACACGCTCCGGACATGCATGACTAAATATTTGGTACATCTCACGTAATTAACTCGAACTCCGTATGTACTCACTCCATTGACGACTTAACGTAACTTAACATGTATGCGACATCCTCGGTTTGCTATACTGAGTTAGTACAGTACAATTGGAGTGACACGCCAAATTTTAGTTTTAAATACTGGTTTTGTTCTTTTTTATGGGTATATTTATTAGCACATGTACCGTGTTTATACGATAATATATACGAAACTTTCTGTTTTGTCAATAACTTAGTTTGTTATACGATTTTATCACTAAGTTTTGTTTCTATATTGATTTTGGCCAATCTTGGATTTATCGTGCGAAAACCAAACGGTCCTTAATCTACAATTTTTAATTATTGACTAAAAAAAATGGGTAATAATATTGAAACCTCTCATGTATTTTTTTATTTTAGGATTTTGATGGCTAGATTAAGTAAGTTGGAAGCCGAAGTTGGACTGCAGTTAATGATGCTGTTAAGAATATGTAAAATGGATGAATTTCGGATGATGGTCTATTGTGGGGTAACTACTACGGGTAAGGTGGATTGCAAGAAGAAGCAATGAGAGGTTGGAACTCAACTATCATAGGATAAATGTTAGATAATATTAAGGCATTGTTCGGTTTTCGCATAATAAACTACAAGATTTGCCAAAATCAATATAAAAACAAAAGTTAATAACACATTCGTATACCGAACTAAGTTTTTGACAAAACGAAAAGTTTCGTAATAGTTTTTGATATTATCATATATTTTACCTAAAATTTTTCATAGGATCTTTAACGGGCTCATTAGAAGCAGAAAAATGTTGTTATTATGATGGGTTTGATTTTTCGGATGCATGAGAGGTTACCTTTTTTAAAGAATAATTAAGCGTTTACCTTTTTTTTCGATTCAAAAAATTTTTAGACTCAAACTCTAATATATCCCCCTTATATCGCCACAATACTCGACAACCTACAATAACAGTATAAGTCGAACCCATTAAAAATGTACCTTATGACAGTACGTTGATATTCAATTGTATTCACGTGAATACTAAGGTCAAATCTCCCCTAGAGACAACGTAAGGCCCTGTTTGTTTACAGAAAACATGGTTCGTTTTCTGCTTTCGTTTCATGTTTTTCAAAAAACTGTTTTCCTCAGAAAATTTAGAGAAGTGTTTTTGTTTTTAGTAACAAACATATTTTCTTATTTTCATAAAAAATGAAATCAGAAAACAAAGCATATTTCCTTCTACCAAACAGGGCCTAACCTTTTGAGTAATCTATAAATAGCAATAACTGGGCTTCCCATATTATTAAGTAGAGTTTTATAATTTTAATGTATTTTAAAATAATAAAAAATATTTATGAAATATGGTAAATGTTAATGTAATAAACCCAAAGCATATTAAATATTCCCTAAATGGTGCACCAAGTTAAATTGTTGTTATTATTATAATTTTACATTTAAACTTTAGTTTAAGCATCTAGTATTTAAATTGGAATGACAAAATTTCAAAACTTACCATAAAAGCGTCAACAACTTTAGAATTTAAACTGTTGACACGGACTTGAAAATCTTAATGATTTTTTTATGTGTATTCAATTAATTAATTAATTAATTTTTAAAAAATGAAATGATTTTATAAAAAAATGGCCAAATTATCAATTCTACCCAACTTTGTCCTTTTTTTTCTGATCTACCATAAACTTTTCAAAACATCATCACGCATCCTAATGTTTGTCCGTTATCTCAATTCTAACCACCGTGAAGCCATTGTATGGACGGAATCCTACGTGGTGCACAGGTGGCCGTTAACGCTGTTTGCCCACCATTATCTTCAGCCAACACCCCCGATTGAACCCCAAATTGAAAAAATCCCCAAAATCTGAAACCGTAACCTCAAAGCTCCCCTGATTCTCCCTTTCCTCCAGGACCTCCACGACATCCCCGACCTCCCTCCCTGACACCCTCGTCCTTCCTCCCTCTCCCATCGATCTCCCGGGCTTCCTCCCCGACCTCCCCGTTTACCCAACTTCACCTCGTTGCCCATTCCCACAGGTTGATTACATTTCAATCCATCGATGTTTAGGCATTGGTCCATTGTTGTTGCTGTTTTTTAGTCCATTGTTATTGCTGTTGTTATTGTTGTTGTTAGTCCATTGGTGTTATTGCTGTCGTTATTGCTGTTTAGTCCGTTGGTCCATTAGTCCATAGGTGTTATTGTTGTTGTAAGTGAATTAGCGTGTTAGTGTTAGGTCAATTACTGGAATGTGGTTGTTATTGCTGTTCTTTTCCAGGTATGTCTAGTAGACGAAAGAGTAGAAGCACTAGCAGCACAGATAGTTCGACCTACATGGAGAAAAAGATTGCTGCGAAGTGTTATTGTGGACTTGAATGCATTGTTAGGACAGCTCAAACAGAAATGAACAGTGGGATAAGGTTCTTTGGATGATGTCGTTACAAGTTTGATGGAGAGTGCGATTTTTTTATGTGGGTTGATACGCCCTGGTTGAGGACAATGGATAGTGGTAATAGGTTTGCTGAAAATGGACCAAGAACAGAGGACAGAGGACAACGGACATCAGATTCAATTACTGAAAATGCAAGTTTTGAGGCACGATTAAGGACAGTGGAAATAGGATTGGCTAAAGTTGAAGAGAATTTTGAAGATTTTGAAATGAGTGCAGTTGTTGTTGGTGGTGTTGTTATGTGTCTAGGTTTAATGCTTATGTTATGGAAAGTAGGTTGTCATATGTAGTTTTATCTTTCCAGTTTTATGTATCCATTATGATGTTAACAGACAGTTTTATCTGTCCAGTGTTATGTATCTATTTTTCTGACCAGTAATATGATGATAACAGCTATATTAAACTGATTCCCAGTGTTACGAACCACTACAGAATATAACTAGTAATATGATGATAAAACTAGTAAACCAGCGTCAAACAGATTCCCAGTGTTACCAGTACATAACAAATGTACCCCAGTTACTAGTGTTCAAAACATTAGAGAACCCAACTGGTATTCCCAGAACCAATGTACCTCAAACAGAACAAGTGTACTGGTGTTCCCCGCATTACAGAACATTACAGAACCAGTATAGAACAAGTGTTGTGCCCATACAGAACATTACAAACCAATACAGAACAGAACAAATGTACCCCAGTTACAAACCATTACAGATTCCCAGTATTCCCAGCATTACAGAAGTAGAGACAAACCAGACAAACCAGATTCTCAATTTCCAGCATTACAGAAGTGGAGGCAAAACAACCTCAAACACGTAGCAGCCTTAAACTAAGGTTGCACATTGGTAGACACCTCGATGCTTGTTCTAGCCACAGAAGATTCCTGTGTTGCAGATGTCCCCATATTGTACCTTCTTTGAGCATGACTGCTTGTGCCCACTTCCAGGTTAGATGTGGTACATAAAGTTGTTCCTCTTCCCGTGCGTCCCCTTCCCCTGTCTCCTCTTGCAATGCCTGCTCTTTCAACTCCTCCTCTTCCAATAGATCCTCTCCCATAGGGTCCCCTTCCAGCAGGTACCATTCTTCTTCCTCTTACACTTCCACCAGATTCCCTTGCAGATGTATCATGTTGAAACAAGAAATTGTCTTGAATCGTTAATGGCAAAACAAATACTTACAAAACATCAATCTCCATACTTACCTGGCCACTAAGGTGAACTCCTTCAATAAGGACCATAGGTTGAGTTTCAGCACCTTTTGCTGTTTTACAACTCTCTTGTCGTGCCCATACAACTTGTACCTACTGCACCTAATCTCCCATCATTTTTTAGACAGTCTTTTTGAATTCTTTGGCTCCTCTTCAAGTCTCCCTGTCCTTATCTTAAATGGAGGAGGTTGAATAGGCTCACATGTATCCTCTGGCCATTGTTTTCTTCCTCTATAGGTATCAATGGGTTCTGATATGCGGCCAAATAAACTGATTTCTTGAAAAATTCATGCACATATGCCTCAACATCATGCTTCATGAAGTTGATGCATGCAATAACATGACAACAAAGGATGCCCGTCAACTCCCACTACCAACAACTACATCTACATGCTTTCAAATCAACAACAAACTTTTCATGTCTATGAACCACCTCAAATTTATCACCAATAGTAGGCTTAGGAACCCATAAACCAGCAGAAACTTTCAATCTCTCAATCTTTTTCCTAATCTCTGGACATATCTCATCTTCCCTATCATCAAATAATTTGAACTTATGGAACATTCTCTCCATCAAAGTTGATCTTATGTCATCCAACATGTTTACAATAGATTTGTCCTAGCAACTGCAATATAGATGTTGAAAGTCACACATAAGTTTTTGTCAGTTGCATCACACTTCACCGATGTATTAAAGAAGACTTGTACATAATACAATAGCTACGTTCAAGGGACAAAAAACTTGGACAGGAGACAGCTTGAGCAAACAGGAGTACTCACCTTGCACAAATGTTCAGGTCCTTGTTTGATAAAGTCCTAAGCAGCTTCAGGAGACAATAGTCCCATGTTGTCTAATGCTTTCTTATAGGCTGCCTCATGAGTGCTTTTCACAGCACTCCAAAAACATTTCTTCAATAGTTGTCATCGGTGATTAATTTTCCAATTGGAATAGACATACCTTGCACACTGTGCTTAGCCAACGGAGCTAAATCAGCAACAACATGTATCAATCCCTGATTCATAAGATCAATCAAAAAGTGAGATGAAAACAGTAGAGACAAAACCCACATCCAACAATAAAAAACTGAGCATTGTTTACCTTTTGTTTATCGCTTATAAAGGTCCATCCACGTCCATCATTGACTGCCAGGTCTTGAAACAGAATAGACAAAAACCACATCCAATTTTGGGTGTTCTCAAGCAACGGGAAACATATGGTTGTTCCCATCTCTACCAACCGCAGACAACAAAATTCCTCCAGCATTTGTTTTAAAAAATGTTCCATCAAAACCTACCACCTTCCTACAACCAAGCCTCAACCCCTTCCTCAACTCACTAAAGCCTACATAGAATCTTTTGAAAGTATTGAAGAGACCTAAATCAGGTGTTACTTCCAGATCAAGCTTGAAAGTACTATCAGGACATTTCTTGCCGAGATAAGCTACAAACGACATGATTTTCTTATAGTGCTCCTTAATAGATCCATTGACAATTCTCTGGGCATACCATTTTGCACGATACACCTGCAACTTGTTTACCTGAATAATATATTTCTCCATCAAACCATGACATCCCTAGCTCTCATAGTATCCAATGGTCTGTTCATTCTAATAAATTCTCGAGCTAACCACTTCACAGTAGCCTGTCTGTTTTTCAAAGATCTAGTACATTTATGCTCTAACTGACATGACTTAACAGCAACAGTCAAATCTCTTTGTAACCAGCTAGCATATACTCTCCTAGGAAACCCATTTTCAGACACTACTTCCATTCTCCTCGGTTATGCTCTAGCAAATCGCAAATTAACATCATTTACAATTTCATAATCTTGCACAGCTTCTTTAAACTGCTGTAGTGTATCAAATCTTAATTCAACCTCAAATTTCAGTGTCCTATGATCACATTGAGGGTCATACATCCTTTCAATAGGTCTAGAAACAACATTATCACCATCAGGGTTCTCCTCTACGAGCTCAGCCTTAGAATTAACATAATCAGACGCTACAACATCACCAGCATCGTTATTAACTTCATTAATATCATCAACACTTACATCATCATTAACAGATTCATCTTCCCCTACCAACTCCCTAACATCCTCATCTTTTTCGGGATCACTTTCATGGATTTATTCTCCTTCAACATAAATGTCAATGCTCTTATATTGCAATAATAAATTAACCATCACAGACACATGAGCATCAGTGCAAAACTCAACCAAACCCTTGGCTAGCCTCTTCCCAGGTTTTGCGAACCACATCCTAGTCGCCTCGTATGCACACATTCTCACAAAACTCTTGATAGTGAAATATCATATCTTATCCACATCAACATTGTTAAATGTTTCTGTCTTACCACCAACATAACATACCCGACCAGAAAGATTGAGTTTACCACTACCATGTAGAACAACATTACTGCGTCCTTCTTCCATTTCTAAAGACAAACAACCAGGTAAAACTTAGCCTTAACAGTCATTCCCCAACCAATACAGAACATTCCACAAATAATCCACAACAATCCGCAAACCAAGCATAAACAGTAAACAAACAAACTTAAGCCTTAACAAACAAACAAACATCCCATGAACAACCCTAATCCCCACAACCAACCCCACAACAAACCCACGAGCAAGAAGCGTTACAAATTACCAGTGTTTGTGGTCAGAAGTTGCTAACTTCGCCCTTCCTTGGACGTCGGGAAGGATGGAAGTCGTCTGTGTTGTTGGTCCGGATCCATGGAGGCCGGTGTTGGAGGTCGGGAAGAGATGAGACGGGGAATGAACGAAAACGGAAATCACAGATGAAGGGGATGATCAATCGGGGAATGTGTTTGGGTAATGAGGGTTTACTTGATTTGGGGAAATCGACTCAGATCGGATAATTTTGTCTATTAGGGTTTAGTTGATTTGGGGGACTCCATGTCATCGGTGATGTGTTCAGATTTTATATTCCACGTCGGTGCCATGTCATACACAGTTACCGGGTCAACGGTGGGCAGACGGCGTTAACGGCCACTTGTGCTCTACATAGGATTCCGTCCATTTAATGACTTAACGGTAGTTAGAATTGAAATAACGGACAAATGTTAGAATGCGTGACGACACTTTAAAAAATTTAGGTAGATAAAAAAAAACGTCCACAGTAAGTTTGGGTAGTAATGATAATTTGGAAAAAAAAAAAATTATGGACGTGGAATCATTGTCTCATTTACATTGTTTAAAAGCCGGAGGTGACAGGAGAGAGAGTGTGTGAGGGTGGGGTAAGTGAACGGGGCGCCGCGTCTGCCTCCCTCCCACACGTACGTACGTGTGGGAAAGGGAAGATACTCCAGGGGGGAAGCCTTAAAAAAAGAGGAGTTTAACTGTAAAATTGCCAAGCTCTATCCTATCCCCTAAATATCTCTTTTCTTTAACCCTACTATTTAAATTTATTATAATTTACCATGTCTTCCTACGTTGCCTTACTACATTTGCTCTTACTTTCTTAACCCATTTAACAAAAGGGCATCAACTCAACCTCCCCCCAAAAAAAAGCCTTTATTCCCCACTCCGATTATACCAAAACCAAAAGGAAAGAAAATTAAAAAAAAAAAAGTAAAAAAGGGTGGGGGAGAGATTCCCACCCACGACACAAAACAAAATGAAACAAAAAAGTAAGAGCCACAAGAACACCAGTGTGCTCATCACGCATTTCATCTCCACATTCCTTCCTTTATTTCCCATTGCACAGAACCCATCATTGGGATGAAGATACCAAGCGATGATGATGATGATGAAAGATTAAGGTGAAGATCAAGTCATCATGGGTTTAAATATTTTGAAATATCGCCCTCTTCTCTTCTCTTAATCGCAAAATTTCTCTGTTACAAGACCGCCGCTGGGTAAGTAATACCATGAAAAAAGGAAGAAGAAAAAAAAAAAACAAAACTGGAAGACAACGGGAAAGAGGGCTCCGGGCTCCTCCTGCGATACAAAATTGGTGCGATGGCGGATCGGATGTTTCTCGCTCGTCAACTCCCATACTCCACGTCGATGACCACGTGGGAATGGGAGGAGGCGTCCTTCTTCTCGCCGTCTCCATCGCTAGCTGCATGCTCACCGCCCGCTTCCCTCTCGGCGGCGGGGGGCCCATGGCATACGGCCTTGGCACAAACCGGGGTGGCGATGTAGGTGGGCAAGAGTTCCCCGGCCATGATCACGACCACCTTCTGTTCCAACATCACGACGGTCTTCTCTACGTCGAGGGAGGATCCCTTCTCTTGGGGATCCCTCCCTTCGTCAACGTCGTCGCGTCCTCCGTCAGAAACCTTCCAGTAGGAGCAGGCGAGTATGAGGAGAGCAAAGGCAATGAGGCCCAACATGGCGGCAAGGCCGCCGAACATGTAGGGGATGGGGGAGTGCCAGGGGGAGGAGGGCTGCTGCTGCGGCTGTTGGTGGTGGGGGGCGAGGGAGGGGGAGACAGCGTCGTCGTAGGTTGTCATGTTGATTTTGGTTGGGGTGGGGTAGTAAGTAGCGAGGAGGGAGGGAGGGAATGAAGGGATTGGATTGGGATGCGGGAAATGGTGTGTGTGGATTGGTTGTATATATAGCAGAGTGTGGTGGGGGGAGGGCATACTTTACTCCATCGCTACTTCCTCTATCATCATCATCATCATCATCTTCATCGTCATCATCAACCACAACAGAGAAAAGCACAAGGCCTAGTGCTTTGTATATATTTGTTTTGCCACTTGCCACTTAAATCTTTCGACTAGTCTATTTTTAATTCGAAAGTAAATAATGTATAATATAATCTAGAATAAACAACAATTTTAATTTTTATTTAATTTTATATACATTAAAAGGATTATACAACTGTATAAATGGGCATCGCTTTAAATCTCGAATTCGTACGTATATTTTATCGTTGTGTGTAGTGTTAAGTAAAAGAAAAAGAAAAAACATTTTGCCTAACCCCAACCAGCTTTAAAACGTGACCGCCCTAATCAGCATAGTTAATCTTATTAGTCCCTGCTCTGTTTCATTCATGGTTTTTTTGTTTTTACCCAACAGAAGCTATCATTTTGAGGAACTTGGATAAAATATCTTATGCTTGTTTTGTCACTTCGATATAATATTATACTTATGAAATTTCCCATCAAAGTTCTACAAATTCTTCTAATTCCATTAAATCAATCACGTTAAAAGTAGAAAAACAAACGGGCTAATATAACGAATTAATTACACAGGAATGAAATAGTGTCGATGGGAGGTTAAGGTAATCGAGGGGAGTGTGAAATTTTGGTAGAGAAAATTGTAAGTTTTATGAATGTTAAAAATTGTGCAGTAAAATGTGAAAGGCTGCTTTGACTGCCGTTGAATTCCTCCTATTTGGTCGGTGTGTGTGCGTGTGGAAAGATCATATCGTACCAAAACCATCGTTATCGCCGCAAAAATGCTTTCATAAGTTTTTTTTGGGGGGGGGGGGGACAGTGGACACACCAAGCGCCCATCCATTCATTGTTAATCAGCGGCGGCACCAGCCTGTTTTTTTTTTGGGTGAGCTCATTTTAATTAGTTTCTTCTCAAATATCGGATTTGAGTTGGGATTAGAGGAGGGAGGGAATCATATCTTTAGGAATTCAATTAATTTTAGAGGGAGGGGGTAAGTGGGTGGGTGCAACACTAACACTCACTGTCCCCACCATTATTATCACATCAAATTCATCCATGTTGCCTGTGCTCTTGCCTGCCCCTGCCCCTGGCCCTTTTTCATGTACTCAATTCCTGGGAATCGATGCGTCACGTCCCCACCCACTCATGTCGTTGTGACATTTTCTTCAATGAAAAAGAAATATATATAAAGATATTGATTAGATTTGATTGATAACCTCAAGTCAGGAGCAGGAGGCATCATCTCCATCCTCCTCATCCCTTTTCTTTTTGTTCCTTTTTTTTTTTCCTTATTTATCTATTCTTCCTCCTTTTAAAACATTCACCCCCCACAAGAAAATTAATTCAAGTAATGGGCCTTCCGGACACATCTTAGTTGGGCTTTACTGGCCCATGATATCAGTGTTCGGGCCTCAATCGGGTACGCGTTTGGGCGGGGGCGGTGGCGGAAGGGAGGACGAGAAGAGGCGACGGAGAAGCCAACAAGGAAGGGGAAGTGAGTTTGGCGGCGGCGGCAGCAGCAGCTGTGGCAAGGACGAGGAGAGCGGCTGATCGTCGCTGCGGCGGAGTTGGTCCCGGGAAGCACGTTTGGGGCTTGGAGGGTGTTCGATGAAAAGCCCTAAGTTGATTGGGAGAAGGGGGCGGTTGCGGTTGCTGTTGCAGCGGGAAGCACTGGAGGATTGCCGTCGGGAGTAGGCGGCCCGGTTTGTAGGAAGAGCATGCACGTGTTAGGATTGACCCTGGATCTGTATTCCCTCCTCCAATTCCTCTTCACCTCCCTCCTCTTCGTCTTCGGCTTTCTCCACCTCCTCAAGAGTGCCGCCTCCAAGTACCTCCTCCTCGACACCCCCTCCTCCTCCTCCTCCTCCTCGCCGGCTGCCTCCGATTTCCAGGCTCCTCCCCGAAGCCCCTCCCCCGTGCGCCCCACCATGCCCGAAGACCCCTCCTGCTTCGTCTGCGGCAAGGATGGACCCAAACAGTGCTCCCGTTGCAAATCCGTCAGATACTGGTGTGGTGGCTTTGTTTCTCTTTTTTATGATTATGATAAGGAAAGATATTAATTTGTGATTCCCTTTTGTTCTTGGCGCACTTTGATGTCCTCATTCCTCACTGTTGGCCATGGGGCTTACTCTGATTTTTCAGTGTTGGAGGCGTTTAATTTTAGTTTCGTTTTATCGTTACAGCTCATCTGAATGTCAATCGACGCACTGGAAAAGTGATCACAAGCTCAAATGTAAGGTTTTCAAGCCTTCTTCCAGGGCTACTTCGGGTGGCGAGATCGATGGAAATGTGAAGCCGATCAAACAGATAGAGAAGGTGAAAGGAATATTTTAGTTTTAATCGTGTTTCCGCTGCTTTAGGGTGTTGAGGATTCCTCAGCCATTCCTTCTTTTTTCTGCTTGATGTACAGGTGCTCTTCCCTTACGAAGAGTTCTTGGAACTTTATCGCTGGGATAACCCGGGGTTCCCTCCGTGTGGCCTCATAAATTGTGGTAACAGGTTCACGTGCAAAATCCTTTATTAAAATTGTTGGACCGTATTTTTGTATGAAACCCGTGCATAAATATCCAGACTTAGCTTATGATTGGTCTGACTCTTCAATTGGCAGTTGCTTTGCGAACGTTGTTCTTCAGTGTCTTGCTTCTACTCGGCCACTTGTCACATATCTCTTGAAGAAAGGCCACAAGAAAACCTGTAGGTTATTAAAGATAATTATCTTACTTTCATCTCTAGATAGCTGGCCGATGCAAATTCTGATACATAATCATCGTTTGCTCTTCAGGCCGACGGAATGAATGGTGCTTTATGTGTGAGCTACAAACCCATCTTGAACATGCCAGCAATAGCTCCCAGCCCTTTTCGCCGCTCAATATCCTGTCACATTTACCAAATATTGGTGGTAATCTCGGTAACGGAAGGCAGGAGGATGCCCATGAATTTATGAGGTGTCGTTGTTGTGTCTGCTTGATTGCTATTGCAATAGATATGATTTGAGAAATATGACATCCTTAGGTTGCACTTTCTCAATGATGGTCTACGTCATTTGTTCAGGTTTGCTATTGACACGATGCAATCAGTTTGCCTCGACGAGTTTGGTGGCGAGAAAGCTGTGCATCCTTGTGCACAAGAAACTACCCTCATCGAACATATTTATGGCGGTCATCTGCAATCTCAGGTATATGGTTTAATCCAATTGAAGCTACTTCTTTTACCGCGCAAGTTGTCATGCAGAAGTATTTTGATTTGTTATGATTGAGTCATGTTCAAATATCTTTACCTAGGTAAAGCAACATTTTCATTATGTGCCTGTTGCATGTAAGCTTACACTTTCGTTTCTTTTTGGCTCTTGTAATGTTTGTAATTGTTATTTTCCAGGTGATATGTGCAAATTGTGGGAAGGTCTCCAACCAATATGAAAACATGATGGACTTAACTGTTGAAATCCATGGTGATGCTGCTTCTTTGGAAGAATGCCTCGACCAATTCACTGTCAAAGAGTGGCTTGATGGAGACAATATGTACAGTTGTGATGGGTATGTTACAGTATCTTCCTGTTCTTCTCCTCAATTATATGTATGGAAGTTTTACATGTAGCGCCTGATAATGCATTGAAGGCAAATTTATCGTCCGACCATGACTTTGATATTGCAGCTGCCGTGGCTATGTCAAGGCATGGAAGTGCCTTACTGTGCGGCGAGCGCCAAACATACTCACAATTGCCTTGAAGAGATTCCAGGCATGTGCTCGTTTCATTACAAAATTATGAAATATTTGTGAATTGATATTGTTATTTGATTTTTTAAAATAATTTTGAGACATAAATGTACCTGATAAAATATTTCCTGCTGAGATGCGCATCAAGATTCCAGCTGCTCAAAACTTAAGATTGCTTAGGCTTGTAGAAATGATAGATTTTTTACTTGTGCTTTCATTACTGTGTGAATCAGAGGTTAAATTGCTATTGAAGGTGTTTAGGTCAAATTTCAAACGTCGGTAGGTACCTGTGTGGATTTTTGTGAGCATAAGGATAATCTGATGGAGCTAATTACAGAATTGGAAATATTGCATGCTCATACATTGTGATTTGATTCCTGGGAAAAACTTAAACATATCTGAATGCTTTACTAAATCATCGCTAGTGCGGAGTACAAATCGTCTCTTGACTAATGTAAGTGCAACATCACAGAAATTTGTTTCTTTGGCATCTGTAACCTTTTGGAAATCTCTGCAGGGTGGAAGGTTCGGCAAGATTAACAAGAAAGTGACTTTTCCTGAGACTTTTGATCTCAGCCCCTATATGAGTGAAAAGGGAGATGGAAATGATCTTTATAGACTCTATGCGGTTGTTGTCCATTTGGACATGTTGAATGCATCCTTCTTTGGGCACTACATCTGCTATATTAAGGATTTTTCTGGAGACTGGTTCAGGATCGATGATGGCAAGGCAAGGATAGCTCTTTCATCTTACTTCATTTCGTTCTCAGATTTGTACTGTTTGCTTTCCTTTTTTGTGTGTTAATTTGTTTGTAGCAGACTCACCCCATCTACGAACTGCTCTAATAATTCTTGTTTTGGTAAGAAGGCAATTCCATCAGCGGCTCTCTCTATTGGACATAACTCGGTTCTTTAAAATGTGGACATCGACATCCAAGAACCCCTTTATGTTACACGATATGATGCCTATAGTGATTATTGGAACAATCTTCGTCCATCGACTGCCTTGCAACTAAAACTAGGTACAATAGAAACAAGAGCATATTTTCATAAACTGAGTCTTATCCGACTTTGCTGCCCTCTCCGTCAAGGCTGTCAACATAAACGGGGAAAGCAGGGGGGAAGAAAGCATGGCATTATGTTTGACTGCATTATATGGTATCTTGATCCTCATTATGATGCAAGCATTTGGGTGTCCCTGACCCCTTGAGTTGTTGATAGATATCCGGCTTATTGTCAACTCATTAACATAATAACCACTGGAATGAGATGTACTTTCAAGAAGTTCCTATAGTTTTTGGTGGTGTTATAGAGAGGACCATGCAAACCTGGCCATGCTTTGCCATCATGTTGCTCGGTTGGTCAATTTTATTAATTGTGTTTCATCATAATCTTTTTGTAGGTTTCCTATGTTGGACTGGAAGAAGTGCTTTCCCAGGGGGCTTACATGCTTTTGTATGGAAGGTGAGTTGGCTCTCCGTTGTGACTTTTCTTCAAGGCCATTTGTTTCTGCTGAGAATATTGTGTGGGAACAGCATAAATCTAGGCCTATTTTCTTGGCTTGGCATGGCTTCTTCCTTTTATCTATCATGGATACAGACTTTGAGAGTGTATTTTGAACTAGGAAATATGCGAGGACTGGCTGTGTACCTTCTACCTGTTGTCTTTTCTTATTGGATAGCGAAATGGTGCTCTTATTTTTGTTACTCCACTACCCCCTGACTTCTCGATCAACTTGAATATATGGCAGAGTTTCTGCACGACCATCTTGTCTTTGGAGCCCTGGAGATTCCACAGAAGTGTGTTCCCAGAAAGCAGAAGTGGACATACCGGTTTCTTCTCATCAAACTGATGAAAGATTGCCCTATGCAACAACCGGGTCTGGTTTTACTGCCGCTGCTTGCGAAGAGGCTGGTATTGCAAATGAGTGCAAAACACATGAGCCTATGCATGCTGCCAAAGATAATGATGCACCCAAGAGTAGAGCCGCTGAACCTAGATGCCTCTATCTGGGATGCTGATAATGGGGACGCTGGTGATCTGCCACGCCATCCAACGGGCGATCAATGTGACACGATGAGGACGCCGAATGCTGGTTCACCAATTGGGTCTGGAAACCCCAAAGGGATCTTCTCAGACACACTGAGGATTACAAGCGCTTGCCGCCAGGGAGCCCTGCAGCTACATCGAACAGTTTGTGCAATGGGGAGACGCATTGACCTTCTCTTGTTTTGCCAATTATTATAATTCAAAGATAAAACAAAAGAGAGAAGAAAAGGAAGGAGATTGAAAAAATGAGTCAGTCGGCGGCAGGCCCCTCCACACCAGGTGGTCATCAGCAGAAGAAGAGGAGAGGAGAGGAGGTAGAGGTAGAGGTGGAGGTGGGGTTGCCAAACTTTTCAACTGGTAACGTCTGTCCATATAATTATTTTGCCCCCATCCTCATAGCATAAATCATATCTCATGAGTGCTAAGACTCACCTTTGCCTCCTTTCTTTCTGTCCCTTTTTTTGTCCTCATCATTTCCTTCTATCTTAAGCAAATACTATATCAATTTTACTAATTTACTCCTTTTTTTTTCGTGTTTTAAGATTTCGAATCTGCTTGCTTATTAGGAAAAAGAAGAGAATGTCAACTTTCCAACAGGAGAATGATTTTTTTCCTTCTCCTCTTTTTTTTTTTTTTGTTCGTCTTAGTAGGAGAGTGGTAGTGGGTGGTGGTTCTTTTCCCTTGTTTATCGCAACTTCTGGAGCAGTCAGTCTCAATTGGTGATTTGGGTGTATGCCTTCGCGATAAATGAAATGGAATCTGTGCCCCGAGTAATTTTAATCGATTAAGATCTCTCCATTTCGGTGGGAATAATTTGACTTTTTTGCTTCTTTTTTTTTTTTTTAATCTTTTAGTGTCTGCTGCTCAGTTTATGTTGAAGTCAACCACCCACTATTATTATTATTCGAAACCTTTAATTTTGTTTTCCCGCAGGACTAAGAACAGTTCAAGTGAGAGGGGCCAATATTTTCCACGGCAAAAGTAATGTAAACGGAATTGAATTGTCGTGAGATGATGATGCCAGGGAGTTTTAATCACAAGAAGAAAAGTCTGAATGATGTGTGTCGATGTAAATTACTGGGCAGTTGAATAGTCTAACCTTCCCCCCTCCCCATGTGGGTGGGGGACTGGTCAACTCTTTGTGATCTCTCCCGTTATTTTGTTTGTGGTTTGACCAGTGAGAGTCGGGAGTCTCCCCTCAACCCCCACCCTAAAACAAATCCACGATCTATTAAAACCTGTTACCTGACACTTCCCCCCCCACAAGAAGGGAACATGTCAATCCAACTCTTGAATCACAGAGTCGACCCCCTGGAGATGGCCATCCGGGAGGCTGCTGCTTCCCATGGCCTCCACACCACTGACCCAAACTTCCGCAAGGTCATCTCCCTCCTCAGCCTCACCGGTCACGCCCGCTTCCGCCGTGCCCCCTCCTCCTCTTCCTCCTCCTCTCAACTGCCTGATCACTCCCTCACCCTTGATTTCACCAACCCCGTATCCACCTCTCCCTCTAAACTCCCCCCCTTCGAGGTCGTCGGTGGTTTCGCCGCCACCTCTGCTGCAGCCCCCAAGGACAGCTTCAGCATCTCATCCAGCTCTTCCTTCCTGTCTTCTGCGATCACCGGCGATGGCAGCGTGTCTAACGGCAAGCTAGGTAGCTCCCCGGTTGTACCCCCGGCAGTGACAGCTCCGGCCTCCTCTGCCGGCCGACACCCCGCTCCCAGCGTCCCCTACAAGAAGAGATGCATCGACCACTGTGACAACTCCAATAACATATCCTCGAGGATCCCTGGATCGGGCGGTTGTAACAGATCCCACTGCTCCAAGAGAAAGAAGAATCGGTTGAAGAAGCAGATCAGGGTGCCGGCGATCAGCCACAAGGTGGCGGATATACCCGCGGACGAGTACTCGTGGAGGAAGTACGGTCAGAAGCGGGTTAAGGGGTCTCCATTCCCGAGGGGATATTACAAGTGCAGCACGGTGAGGGGATGCCCGGCGAAGAAGCACGTGGAGAGGGCGAGGGACGAACCTTCGATGCTCATCGTGATGTACGAGGGGGAGCACCATCACGTCGCCGCCGCATCAGCACACTCCCTGGCCCCGGCGCAGGAGACGGGGCTCCGAAAGTGGGGACCGGAGGGGAGGTGGGAGGAGCGTGGGTTTGCTGTCAGGTCAACGGAGGCTTAAGAGTCAATCTGCCTCGGTCTTTTTGACCGTAGATTTGTTTTGTATGACTTGTTCTTGTTTGAGGAATAGAGAGATTTAAGACAAAATCACGAATCCCCTCATTTAACCAAAACCAACTCCTTCACTTCACTAATAACAGTTTAGCAAAACAATCCCTGCCCCAACTGCTTACAAACTAAGAGGGATTAACCCCTAAACCTACACAGCTTTCTTGCTTATAAAGAAGCCCCTCAGTCAATCGCCTAGATTTTGGGTGAGACTAGACCAAAAAAAAAGTTACTCTGACAACTGCCATAACCTTTAGAAGATTCTGCCATCACTTGCTGCGTCCCCTAACCCGACGTGTGTTCCTGAGCGGCCTCGTGCTGCCGCTCTTCCTCACGATTGATATGATGGTGAGGTCCTCCGAGAGCTCTTCGTGTGGCGTGCTCTCGGAACTGGCCGCCGTGCCGTCAGTCTCGTCGATGACCGGAACCTCGACGGAGGCCTCGCTGAGAAGTTCGCAGTCCTCCCTCAACGGGGGAGGGGATGTAGGAGGAACGCTCGGCCAGCCTCCAGCATTCGTTTCCTCCCCTGCTCCGTTGGCGTCTTTCTCCAAGTTCAATCCGGCCTGCAGGCTGGATGAAGAACGAAAAATTCAAGGGATAGATCATGGAATATTGCTTCAGAGGAAGAAGGGAGGAATGAACCTTAATGCAGATGCAGGAAGACTGTTCGTTGCTGCTCTGCTGTCACTCACAATCCCTTCTGGAAATCAAATAGACAAGCCATTAATGTACAATTTGCACTATGGAGCCTCAAAGTCCTACGGGAAGCCGGCAAGACATCCTAAACCTGTTTATCAGCGGACTTAACTAGCATTTAAGGCAAGCTCTGGTAAATAAGCAAGTGCTCAAATAAACGACCACAAAGCAACTTTTAGAAAATGATGACCAACAATGTAGGTTACATAGTTGATATTGCTGCCTATGCTACTCAACGCAAAGGTTTGGTGGAAAAGATGAAGCACAATCCAGTTGCAGTGTAACAGCACTGACGTCAATACAACAAACCTAACACATGATAGCTTTGGTGGGATTACAAAAATAAGAAAACATAAAGTTCTTTACCTGGTAGCTCTAGGGCAACTTCAGGTATAGCTGTCTCAGATGACACATCTAGCGTCCGAGGAGCATTTGACATTTCATCTCCCAAATTGCTCACTACTGTATTCTTGGCTGGGCTCTGTGCAGCACTCTTATCTACAGGTGCAGAATCTGGCCAATTAGTTTTAGCTGTTAATGGTGAAGCCGGCACGAATCCAGACGATTTTTCCACTTTAGGAGATGACACGATCTGTAGCATATCCTTGGTTGCCCGAGATCGTACTCTTCTAATTTCCTCAGATATATTCCATGAACCGGTGGTGATAGGAGAATCTCGCTTCAGCTGCACAAAAAAGTTCAACGTTAAGGGGAAAAAAACATTCGATGGGGAGAATCTTTAGCTACGTGCTTCTACCCAAGTGATTGAAATAAACAATAGAATGAAGAATTGCCCTATGAACAAAAAAGTTAAGGAGAAAGAAACTCTCACACTGTACCAATTCAATCGGTTAGCTGCAAACACAACCATTCATAAAATCAATTTGATTAGCAAACAAACAACTTGTTTTACAAAGAGAATAAAAAAATAGCACAAAACAATGCCGTGTAAAACAATCTTCTTTCAATAAACACATCTACACACGAAGAAGAAACACATCTACTGTAACAGGGAAACAATTACAACTCCATCTACCTGACTATTTGGTGGTGAAAAAAGGAATGTATCTTCCTTAGGATCTGGCACTTCAGTTGATGATCCAGTATTGTTCAAATGTGACCATGGTCGGCGCTCCTTCATATAGGACTTGGCCATGTCAGTAGGTGATCCTGTTTCCCCACTGTTAAGCTGGCAAAGGCGGTTGAGTTTTAAATGTTAAATATTCACAACAAAGCCTTTAATTATAATGAAAACAACAAACAAAAAAGAAAAAAAAAAAGAAAAAAAAAAAGAAAAAAAATGGAGGCGACATCAGATATCTAGTACTGATAACTGAAACAACCAACCCAAGCTACCATGGAATACTTGCTCACTGGTTAGCGTGATTTCTTTTCAATGTATCCAATGATTTCATAAGCTGTCAAAGGACTAGCACAAGCAGAAGGGAACTGATGCTATGCTAAGCAGCCCTAGTGCATCAGCTATCCTCTCAACATCAAGAAAAAAGATAGCATAGGGCAACGCAATTTTAATGATTAACTGAAAACATCCAGCAGGAGATCCAAATGAAAAAAAATGTAGGCAATATCACTAACATGAGCGGAGATAGGGCTCAAACTGCTAGTGCCCTTGTCCAGACGAAACTCAGAAGTCAATCCAAATTTCCTCCCCTCAAACCACTTTTTTGCCTCCATAGCAGCATTGCTATAGTACCCAGGCAAATCCTCATCTGAAAATCCGGACAGAACATTTGTTAGCCATTTACCCGGTTGTCTGAAATACATAACTTACCGGTCTTGACGGTTAAAAAATTCAGCAGAGTAGCACCTTTCTCAAATGGTTGCTTTTGTCTTTCCCCCAGCGGGAAACCCTCTCCATTAATGCTATCAGAAGTATTAACTACTCTAGCCTTGATCAGGTCAGTTAATCTGTCGCATTCTTCCCTGGAAAGAGCAATCCTTATCAGTATAAATAGACCATCCAACTCGAACCCGCCAGTTTCTTCCATTTTCTTCCATCTAACAAACATCTTGAATAAAAAACTTGTCGCTTGGACAACAGAAACAGCAAACCACATTTTGCAAATGGCAATCCAATCCCTGTGTGCCTTTTATCCGAACCACTAAGAACCTTTGTCAAACTCTTATGATCTTTTGATAATCTCACAACCATACAGGGCTACAATTTCCCCCCACCCTTGGGACACGTTTCCATACCCATGGCCATTTTCGTCAATTCTCAAAATCTAATGGCATTCCCCAATAGCGAGGATTAGTTTCCCTATTCCTACGAACTTGGTGGGCAATAGACTCGGGTGGTGATGCCTTTCTGCTTAGATGGGTTTCCTAGATTATCCCTGTCTAGCTATTGCGATGCAGCAAACTACACAGGACAAAAAATTAATAAATAACATGAAGGAAAACTGACTTTTACCTAGAAAAGGTGTGCTGCACAATCAATCCCTCGATCAATTTCTTGGATCCGGAGCTCCTAGCAACATCTAACTCGGGCTGTAGCTGCAGAATGATACTCGAAAAGTACACCGCACCATATCAGCAACTTATCAAGCTGAAACAATGTCTCCTCTCCTTCCTTAGAGGCAAGCAAGCGATGGAGGTTCACCTTTTTGGAGGTATTGACCTCCTCGGCGCCATCAACACCAGACGCCGAGGAGGAAGAGGAGGAAGATGAAGGGTCTGGGCCGAAGACAGAGTTGAGTAGGACGCCGGCGCCGGAGACGATGGCGCGGGGGAGCTTCGAGATCCAATTAGGGTTGGAAGGGCGGTCGTAAGGGGTGGTGGAGTGAGCCCTGTACCGGTTGATCCTCCCGTCGCGAATCACCTTCCCTCCGGCTCCTCCTCCTCCTTCTCCGCCTGATCGCGAGCTGTTGTCGCCGGCAGCCATTCCTCGTTATCTCTCGCTCGTCGTTAGTAACTGATTATCCAGATTCGGAAGAGAAAGTACGGGGAAGCGGGAAGGCAGCCCAACTTGGACGGAGGTGGAAATGGAGTAGAAAGAAGAAGATGGACGGGCTTTCTGCAGGCCCATCCCGTATAAGGCCGGAGAAGTCGCCACCTCAGATTCAGGGAGATCGGCCCCCCAGCAAGGTTCCTCCGGCCTAGAAACATCCTCAATTCATCCCTTTCGCAACAAGCCACAAGCGGCCGCCGCCCCCCACCAGCCCCCCGCCTCCGCCTACCCTCGGAGAAATTTCCGCGGGAAGGGGAAGGAAGAGATGCCGGGACTCACCTGCAACGCCTGCAACAAGGAGTTCTTCGATGAATCCGACCAGAGGCTCCATTACAGGTCCGAGTGGCACCGCTACAACCTCAAGCGCAAGGTCTCTCCCTTCTTTTCCTCCCCTTATTGGTTTCGATGAATTGCTTGGTCGGTGGCGTTGATTGATCACCCCCTTTGCATGGATTATAAGATTCTCGAGTGATGTCATTAATCAATCCTAGGGTATCTTTCCCGCTGATGTATTTGGATTCTTGTTTGGTCTGAAACTGCATTGTCGCCGGGGAAGCTGCTGATCCTTGTTTTTCCCCAGGTAGCAGGTGTTCCGGGAGTGACCGAGGCATTGTTCTTGGCTAGGCAAGCGTCCTTGGCTCAGGAAAAGGCTGGAATTGACAATTCATCTCGGCTCTATTGCTGCAACCTTTGTAACAAGGGATACCGAAGCGACAAAGCCCTCGCTCAGCACCTGAAATCACGGGGCCACTTATTGCGGGCTTCTGGAGGGAAAGATTGTGATGAAGAGGTGAGTACGGTCATCAAGACGCTGCGGCAGCCGCTTCGTGGCTCCAATATGCCTGTCTCTGGGAAAGAGCCTCGCTCTGCCGAGAGCGAGGATGAGTGGGAAGAGGTTGGTTCGGACGATGAGTTGATCGGTGGTGCTGCGAAGTCTTTGTCAGAGTTGGTGGTAGATAAGCCCTCTCCTAGCCAAGACATGGATGATGACAGTGACGATGACATTGATGATGCTTTAAAGGAGTTGGATCCGTCATGTTGCTTCATGTGTGATGTAAAGCATGACAGCTTAGAACATTGCATGGTTCACATGCATAAGCAACATGGATTTTTCATCCCGGATGTGGAGTTTCTGAAGGATCCTGAAGGCCTCCTCACTTATCTTGGCCTGAAGGTATTTATTAATCTTATTTATTGGACGCTTTCTATAGCAGTTTTCCTTTTCTCCTCTTCTCTTGTGTCGTGATTGTCAATGGTGTACCATTTTTCTCCAGGTGAAGAGGGACTACATGTGCTTATATTGTAATGATAGGCGCCAGCCTTTTAGCAGCTTTGAGGCGGTCAGAAAACATATGGAGGCGAAAAGCCACTGCAAAGTTCATTATGGAAGTGGAGATGATGATGAGGAAGCAGAGCTGGAGGAGTTCTATGATTACAGCAGCAGGTATGCGCTGCTGATGAATCTATGTTTGTTTGATCCTAAACTCCTTTGTCTCGGTTGCCATAGATTTTCATTGTACATTAATATTTGTCGAATCCTGACTAAGGTTTGGAGATGCTATATTAGCAGAGAATCTCTTCAGTTGAGATGGTGTTGCTTATCAGGCTCTGGTCTATCTCTTTTCCTGCTCCCCTGCAGCTACATGGGTGAGGATGGGAAACAATTGGTTTTATCAGGCGATGCGGCGAACTCTGTAGAGTTGGGTAGCGGTGGCTCTGAACTCGTCATAACCAGTAGAAGCGAGGATGGTACATTAACCAAGACACTTGGCTCCCGAGAGTTTTTGCGTTACTACAGGCAGAAGCCTCGCCCATCATCCAGTCAGCATGGAGCAATCGCTGTGGCTTTGGCGTCAAGGTCCGTAATTTCCTTAGGAAAGCTTTCTTCCGTTCTTGCTTCATGATACCTAACCTGAAATGGGGGCATTCTAGTGAATGCAGGTACCGGAGCATGGGATTGGCTACCGTTCAGTCGAGGGAGCGGGTGGTGAGGATGAAGGTGATGAAGGAGATGAATAGAACGGGAGTTGAGTCAATGCGGACTAAAATCGCTATGAAGAGTAATATCATTAGGAATCTGCCAAACAACGTCCCGTATTAATCAATGATGGTCGGATCTTCCCGGTGGCTGACCACTAAATCTGCAGGGTGCCGGATGGTCTTGGATGGTCTTGGGTTTTAGTGCGAGCTCGGCAAGTTCTACAAAGGAAGACCTTCAATATGTTTTCCAGTAATAGTAGTTTAGAATGAAGTCTTGAGAGTTCATTTTGTCTCATGCTCTCTGAATTATGAACCAACAAACAAGCAGTATTTCGATAAAAGTTCATCCTCATATGATTGAAATCTTTTACCTATAATCTCTCTTCCTTCATCCTGTCCAGTGAAAACCAATGCCTACTTAGAAGTAGCTTTGCGATCAATACTACAAATGAAAACCACCTTTGAGCAAAATCATCATCATCCACGACAAAATCGATTATCCCAATTCAATTCGAGTATGGTTGACTGCTGGAACGGAAAAGACATCTTCAATCTTCGATCACTCTGGTGACAAAACCCACAGCAGCTGTTCTTCCAGAAGCTCTCAGGAAGACCCTTCCCAGAGCCTTACAGTTTGAATACTCTCCAGCACATACCCGTCCTTGCAAAACCACCTGCAAGATTGGAAAGAACTAGCAACCCTTCACCAACCACTGGATGTACCGAGTGCAATCATGTGATTGAGAATCGAAGAATTTATTCACCTCAATGACGGCCCTCTGCCTTGGGGTCAGAATGCGAGGGGATTTCTTCATTTCCTCGCCCGTCTTAGGGTCAAATAATGATATTATCTTCTTAACACAGGCAGCTTCCATTGCATGATGAATGTGCAACTCCACCTGTTCATGAGATTCAAGAAGTTAAGATTCACTGCAGGGTAAGAGGACGGCTAAATCAAATCGTGGAGATTAAAATTTACCTGAGAACCAATTAAAATTGGAGAGGCACCTTCTAATGTAAGCACTTTCAGCTCAAAGTGCTTTGCGACAGATATGGGGAAATCTGGATGACAGAGCACGCCGCCTTTGATGATGCGACTTCCATCAACTCCTTGGAGAACCACAGCAACATGGTCCCCGGCTCTGGCAACTCTACATGGACGAGAGTCGTGTTCCATGGATTTTACTGTCCCTAAATGACCTGATGGCATTACAAGAACCTGCCATTTAAGCACCATCAACAAATGTCATTTTTCAAGGAAAGGGAAACTCGAGAAGATGGAATACCAGTAAACTGAGCAGGTTTTATGGGCTACATTGTCTGAATAAACCTGGAACAGCAGATATAACGTGCTGCTGTCCAGATTATCAGAAAAAATTACGCTCAAAGATTGCTTACTCGGACTTCATTAACTCCTTAATAACTGTGAGCTCATGATAACCAAGGACTTCACAAATCATTTACCTTCAAACCAGCTCGCATGGCTCCAGACTCCAGCTTACCGCAAGCAGAGATTTGGCCTGTTGAAGGCGATCTAATTACATCACTTACAGGCATCACTAGAGGTCTTGAGAAGTCTCTCACTGGAGGTGGAAGCGAATCAATAGCTTTCAACAAGTAAGGTCCCTTATACCTGCACAAGACGAAGTCACCCATCCAGGCTTCTGCCAGTGAAGAAAAACTATACAACAATAGGAAAAGAAAATGAATGCAATCGTGAAGCAACTGTCCAACCACTTGTTTGCAGAGGAAACAATATGGGGTGCTCAACCACTTCCCATGCAAGAGAACCAAAACAACCAATGATCTTCCGCTAAATTTATAAGTCTCCTCAACTAAATGACACTCAAGTCATCATTTCCTTGTCAGTTGAGAAACTATAAAATGATTTCTAACACTTCAGTTAAATTAAATCCCAATGGAATTCGATTGCAACAGAAAACCACTGACCAGGATGAAAATCGAACGTCGTCCGGATTGGCATCCAGGTTCTGATTAGTAATAGCACTCATGGGTACCCATTGCACAGACGTGTCTTTGAAACCACTAGTTCTAAGAAATGTTCCAAGCTGGCGTTTTATCAATTCATATCTTTCCTTAGAGTACTCTATAGCATCCATTTTATTGACAGCAACAATCAGTTGCTCTATCCCAAAACTTCTGATAAGTTGAGCATGCTCCCTAGTTTGGCCTTTATTACCATCCATTCCGGCTTCAAATGACCCCATAGAGGCGTCAATGACTAATACTGCAGCGTCAGCCTGAATAGCTCCTGATATCATATTTGGAACAAAATCCTTATGTCCAGGAGAGTCTAACAAGACGACATGATACTTTTTGGTATCAAAGTAAGCCACAGCCACAGTCATGGTTATTCCTCTTTCCCTTTCTTCTGCGCTCTCATCCAAAGCCCAAGCAAAAGCAAAGGAACCCTTTCCCTGTGCACATTAAGGACAAAAACAATGTCATGCATTACAAGATAAATGTGATCAAGGGCTCAAGAATCTCAACCTGAAGTTTGGCCTCTTTTTCATATTTGTGCATCTCCTTTTGAGATATCCTTCCAGATAGATGTAGAAGTCTACCGGATAATGTTGATTTTCCAGAATCAACATGACCAACCTACAATCATGGAAAGTAAGGCTCAGATGCTTATACATTTCCAACGTAAGTCAAAATTTGATTTGAAAGAACATGGGGTGAAAATACTGGCTGACTCACAATTGCAATATTTAATTGGGTCAGAACACTCTCCCCCTTTTCAGGAAGCATCCATGTTTCATGGCTATATGGTTTTAAGGAGCTTGCTTTTTGCGCACTATTTGTTGATTCATCACTGAAAGAATTTGAACTACTGGTCAGAACTTGATGCTTGTATTCATCTGCGGACGTACCATGCTCCAATGCAACTTCCCTGCTTCCTGACAAGCTATTAAACTTTAAAACGACTGAATCTAGAATTGCTTGAATGATGGTTAAAGAAATTAGTTGTCTGTGGATGTCCATGCATCCTCTGCAAAAATGAAGATGAGCTACCTGAAGCATGAATGTCTAATTGGCTACCGTGTTCACTCTTAATAACATTAACATGCCTGTCTCTTGATGTCACCACATTTGAATTCTCTTCCGACGTTGTACTTATTCTTTCAGTTGACAAATCCTTCTTCAAAGATGCAGAAGCTGAAACCAGATTGAGGTGACGAAATTTGAGTAAATATTCATTAGACCAAATATAAAATACAATGATATATGGGAGAGGCCAAGAAAATATTCAGTGCATATGAAAAATGGCCACAGAAAATATAGGCTGGTATTTCATGGCCCAACAACAAAAGCTACTAATTTGTCACAATATTGCAGTATGACCGTTATACTTCATTCCAATTTCTATCACCCGCCACTGCCACTACCATGGAGAACGACCAATAAAAAAATAAGCAACATTGTTTAGTATCTAATATCATAACCATCCGGCAACACTGAAAGATACCAAATGCTACACCTAAAGATAGCAATAATGACAACCACGCAATGTAAGCCTGTCATTTATGATGCATCAAAGAGGATAATAACATCTAGAAAGGACAAAAATGAAAAGCTAACACATGGAATAATACTTGGGTTGTTGACATGCCTTCAGGAAACAAAATCAAGAGACAAACTTTTTGTTTCTGCGACCCAAGCAAGCGTAAGTACACCATCCATTATCTTACAAACATCTTGGAATCACGCCAGTTGTGCATTTATCAACACCAGGATACATACTTATACAACTACCAATTTATATCAATCATATCTGTAAAGCCCAACATAGCAGCCTTCTTTGTCCAGTAACTTGAGCTAAAATCATTCTGAAAAATTACACTTTCTCATGATATGTCATTATGGCAGAAAGGCCTGCTCTGGACAATTAATTACCTTTTGAACCCATTTTTGATAACTGCAGTCCACTAGAAACCCAATCATCAGGGGATTGAACGTCAAATTTGAATGGCACTGAAATATATAGGATAAACTTAAATAAGAGGATCACTTGGGGAACCTATATGGTTTCAAAAGTGAAATTAAAGGCAAGGGAATGCGGCGCTCTGGAGAAACATATAATCATTCATGAATCCAATTTTTGCGCATTGCCCCGTGAAACAATGAGACTGCAAAGCTTGTCTGGAATGAAAATGGTCAGACCTATACTCGATCGTTTTTTGTCATGAGAAGTAAAATCTTGAAGGAGTTTATCAAAATTCTCTTTGTTATTCCCTGGCTTCTGTAAGATGGTGCTATCTTTGGGCTTATTATCAATACCCCACTCTCCGAGCAACAAGGCGCTCTCAGAAGTCTGGCGAGCATATGGGGCGAAAAGTGACCTGGCCATTTTGGATACTCCATAACATTTATTATCATTGTCAGCTGCATGAAACAGAATGACTCTATGATAGTGACTCTTACAGCGAGAGCCAAAACTTCATGGAAGTCAAATGACAAACCAATAGAGCACAAACAGGTGCGGAGGCACAAACAACATCCAATGAGATGATTGAAGAAAACGAGATTTAGGATATTAACAATGCAGAATAAGTGGATGCTATTGATCATACGCCAGAGAGCATTAGATGCAAACCTGTTTTGGCATTATTGACATCGATGTGGGTCTTCCTAATCACCCCACAGATGTCACAGGCGGGCAAACCCTCCTCGTTATCATAAGTACAGATAGAGCAACGCCAAACATTGGAAGTGGATCTCGAAGGCTCCTCACGTGCTATAGGCACATCGCCTGGGGGAGAGAGAGAGAGTACATATCACACCCCAGCGAGGCACTCACTATCTTAAGATAGCATCGACAATCCGCATACACAACGCCAGCTTCAATAACTCAATGACATCCACACTACTACTAGGCAAGCGAAAAGCCAAAAAAGCAGATAGTCCGATTGCGATGACAGAAGTATTTAGAAGTGTAGCGGTACTGACCGGTGTCGTCAGCATCGTAGTCCAAACGGTAATCATCAACCTCTTCATAATCATAGCAGTAATCTTCATCGTAATCCAAGCCGTAACTAACTTTCCGGGGCATCTTCCCTTCCTGAAGCTACCGCACGCAAGGATCCAAGAGGCACCGCCGCACGCTTCGTATAACGCCGCAGGGCCGAAGGACAACCAACCTACAACAGGATTACGCCGCCGCCGCCGCCCATGTAACACGACGCGCCGGCTCCCTCACTCGGCTTTGGATTCCACCAGAATCAAGCGCTTTCTTGCCGGAGCAGAGACCAAATCCTGAAAGCAAGTAGGGAGGCACACGGGCAAGCCGTCATGCATCTAAGGCCCCGTTTGGTTGTTAAAACTTCCGAACTTTTCGTTTTTCATAAAAACTGTGAAAGTATTTCAATTTACTTTTAACTTTAATTTCAGCAGGAGAAACGGAATTATTTTTTTAAAAAAATATTTTTGAACATTTTATTTCATGAAGAAATTTCAGAAAACCAAACGCGCCCTAATTTTCCCGATGGTTTCCAGGTAAAGGGCTTTTAGGCCTACTGCTGGTCGTCGAATGGGCCTAAATGAGGAGGCCCACTCTCTTTTCATGGGCTCATTAGGGGTGATAATGGGGCCACGGACATTGGGCTTTAGGGTTTGCACTTTCTATTCTGATGGATTCGGGGGAGGACCGACCTTCCTTCCTTCCTTCACGAGAGTTCCGATTAGGTTTTTTCTTTCTTTTTATTTTGTAAACACGGGTTATTATTTTGTTTCCTCCTCCTCGACTCCGCCGAAGTGAGGGCGATTGATTCAACCGGGTAATCGGTGCGGGGTGATGGAATCAGGATCGGCGGCGGACCAGCAGCCCCTTCAGTCGCAGCCGGAGGCGGCGGAAGACAAGAAGAGTGGGAATGATGCTGCGGGAGAGGAGGAGGCGCTGGTGGTTGGTAAGGCTCAGTCGCTGATGGACAAGATCACTGCCTCTCCCGACACTCCTCCCAATCCCCGCATCCTCCATGCCCTCTCTTCCCTCGTTGAGGCTCAAGAGTCCAGGTAACAACCTCCTCTTGCTCAGTCTGTCTCTTCTCCCGTGGCCTTGTTGTTTTTGTTGTTGTCGTTTATGGTTCGATCAATCCCTATCAGATTCCTTGAACGTGCCGACTCGTCATCCGCTAACGCTCGCGCCTCTCATGCCGTGGGGCGTCTTGGCAACCTCATCCGTGTAAGTTTTTGGCTTTCTTGCCCACTTTATTTGGTACTATACCGTTATTTTTCTTATTCTTTATTTGACGATCAGGACAATGATGAGTTCTTCGAGTTGATCTCATCCAAGTATCTTTCTGAAGCTAGATATTCCCCTGCAGTCCAGGCTGCCGCAGTTCGACTACTTATGGGAATCTCGTCGACCTGGACAGTATGTTTTTCTATCCTTATTCTTTGTTGTTTAGAACTAAGTCTCCCCGCCTAAATGGTTAATGTCTTTGCAGTATCCACATGTATTTGAGGATGCAACCCTGGATAACCTTAAGCGGTGGGCAATGGAGGATGGTGGTGACAGATTTCCATCTGAATTGGCGAGGAAGACTGCCTCAGACTTCGAGATGTTGAAGACCTACTCCACGGGTCTTCTTGCTGCTTCTTTGTCCGGGTAGTTTCCGCCGCAGCAATTTATTGACTTTGATTTTTTCCATTACTATTTGTTCATATTTCATTCTCTTCTTTCATTTCTTAAGGTATTTCTTGGTCGAACTTTCTGATTTGTTTTCTTTTTTTTTTATGGATAGTGGAGCTCAATTGGTGGAGGATGTCTTGACATGTGGATTGTCTGCAAAGCTTATGCGGTATCTTCGTTTAAGAGTTCTAGGAGAATCTACTCAAAGAGATTCTGGTCACGGGATGGACAATAAAACCTCATCTTCTAGTCGAGGTAGGGCGAGACAGCCAGTTGATGTTGCTCGCTTTGATGATTCACGGCGGTCAAATGAAAGGCCTTTGGAGGATCAAATCTGTGAAAGAAATCAGGATGGTGCCATGTGTGGGCAAACACGGGATAGAAGTCGTGGGATTGATGTGCAGCCTACTGATAAATTTGGGGAAGGGCTTGATTCATGTGATGGGGATGCAGCAGGTGATGATAGATGGAACGATCAAGACTCATGGGATGAAGAGGTTGAACCGGATTTTGATGATATTAGTATAGATGATTCTTCGAGACGGAAATTGCAGCATGGATTGGGGAAAGCGAAAGGGAAGGGCTGGACTAATGAAGCAAGGGACCAGAACAAGGCGTCACCTGGTTCTGGTAGCCATTTAGGAATTGATAAGGTCTCCAGGGGCAAAAATTCGTCAAGACAATTGGAATTGAAAAGGGTATGGGATGCACAGAGATTATCCAGTCGACTACCTACTGAATCTTTAACCATGGACAAAGATGAGTATATGGAATTTATAGGAGATTGTAAGGTTGGAACAAAAGACTTCTCTGATCTTGTTAAGGAAGCAGTTAAGGCAGCAGAGGCTGAAGCAAGAAAAGCACAAGCATCAGCAGAAGCTATTAAAGCGGCCACTGCTGCTGCTGCTGAAGTTGTCAAAAGTGCAGCCATAGAGGTATCCTTTTATTGATCCTTTTCCTGTTGTTGAGCTTTACTTGTCGTGTATTTCATTCAAGGGAGTAATTCATCCATAAATATAACATGGTGTGTCTGTAATTATCTTGTTGTGTTTTCTTATTCTCCGTGTTGTTTGCGACTGTTAGGAATATAAGAAGACGAGTAATGAAGATGCTGCAGTTTTGGCAGCCTCTAAAGCTGCTTCCACTGTCATTGAGGCGGCTATCACCGTTGAAGCTTCTAGGTTTGTCATGTCATCACTTGCTTAAGGTTTTTATGCATCTTTAGTCGAGGGTATAGTGGTGTCTGGGTGTTATCATTTCTAGTTGTCTAACCTTGTTTTGAATTTACTTCAGAAATGCTAAGAGTGCTCCTGTGAATTCTGCTGAGCAAACGGCGATAGCGGATACTAATGAAGAGATAACAGATTATTTTATTCTCGATAAGGAGTCACTAGCGCAGTTGCGTGAGAAATACTGCATCCAATGCCTCGAGATACTAGGAGAGTATATTGAAGTTTTGGGTCCAGTGTTGCATGAGAAGGGCGTCGAAGTCTGTCTGGCTTTGTTGCAGCGGAGCTCCTGTGATGAGCCTAAAAAGATAGCGACTCTTTTGCCAGATGTGATGAAGCTCATATGTGCTTTGGCTGCTCACCGAAAATTCGCAGCTCTTTTTGTGGACCGTGGGGGAATTCAGAAACTCCTTGCAGTTCCTAGAGTTGAGCAGACTTTCTTTGGCCTTTCTTCGTGCTTGTTTACTATTGGATCCCTACAGGTGAGACATAAATATCTCCTTTTTTTTCAAATCGAAGTTATAAGATAGTTACACTTTTTTATTATTTCCTCCAGGGCATAATGGAACGTGTGTGTGCTCTCCCTTCCGAAATGGTGCGCCAGGTTGTGGAGTTGGGTATCCAGATTCTTGACTGCCCCCAGGATCAAGCAAAAAAAAATTCAGCTATATTTTTTTCAGCTGCTTTTGTATTCAGGGCAATTCTCGATGCTTTTGATGCTCAAGATGGGTTACAGAAACTATTAGGCATATTGAATGAGGCAGCATCAGTAAGGTCTGGTGTTACTAATGCCTCATTGGGAATTGCGGGTTCTGCATCACTTCGTCATGATAGATCACCGGCAGAAGTGCTGACTTCATCTGAGAAGCAGATAGCTTATCACACATGTGTTGCATTACGGCAGTATTTTCGGGCACATTTTCTATTGATAGTGGATTCCATACGTCCAACTAAAACTTATCGGAATGCTCCTCGGAGTACATCGAGCACAAGGGCAGTGTACAAGCCCCTTGACCTTAGTAATGAAGCGATAGATGCTGTGTTCTTGCAGTTGCAGAAGGATCGTAAATTAGGTCCTGCATTTGTTAGAGTGCGATGGCCAATTGTTGACAGATTCTTGGCTTCCAATGGACATGTAACCATGCTAGAGTTATGCCAGGTACTGGACATGAAATCATGCAGTGCTATGTTCCATTACGTACTGGGAAAACATTCTTGTATTGACATCTGAAATGTCTGTTTTGTGAACCTTAGCATTCGTTTCTAACAAATAAATTGTATCGTAGGCCCCTCCGGTTGAGCGCTACTTGCACGACTTGCTCCAGTACGCTTTGGGTGTTTTGCACATTGTAACTCTGATACCTCAAAGCCGTAAAATGATTGTTAATGCCACATTGACCAATGGTCGCCTTGGCATTGCGGTAATACTGGATGCTGCAAACATTGCTAGTACCTATGTAGATCCCGAGGTAAATGTTATGCATCCTATTTGATTTCCCTTTCTTGAGTCCTTAAGCTTGAGTATTCGACATGCTTTTATTTTGTCTAAGCAGGCTCTTTTATGTTTGCAGATTATTCAGCCAGCACTAAATGTGTTGATAAATCTAGTTTGCCCTCCCCCTTCTATTAGCAATAGACCCCCTATGCCTTCACAAAATCCGCTTAATGTCTCTTCCCAGCCATCAAATGGTCTTGCTGTAGACACCAGAGAGAAAAGCAGTAATGTGGACCGAGTTGTTTGCATGAATGCAGATATTGATCCAAGAGAGCGAAATGGGGATGCAAGTACTGCTGATAGAGGTGCCTCAGGAGCTACCACGACACAGTCCTCTACTTCTCAGTCATCTGTTTCTGCGACAAATTCTGGATTAGTTGGAGATCGTAGGATATCCTTGGGTGCCGGAGCTGGTTCTGCAGGTCTCGCTGCTCAGTTGGAGCAAGGATATAGACAAGCAAGGGATGCAGTCCGTGCCAACAATGGCATAAAGGTTCTTCTGCATCTTCTCCAGCCTAGGGTGTACTCTCCGCCAGCTGCTCTTGACTGTATTCGAGCTCTCGCCTGTCGCGTACTACTTGGTTTAGCCAGGGATAATACCATTGCGCACATATTGACAAAGCTTCAAGTAAGCTTCTCTTCCACCTATATTACGACCTAGTTAGGATTTATTCGGCCAGGGTAATGTGTGTCAGTCATGCATGTGCAGTAGGATTTATATTTAGAAGTTTTTGGAATTGTTATGTGCGGGTTTCAATGGAGGAATTCTTTTTTTCAAGAGTGGTGTTTATCCATCCTTCTGGGAGGGTTTTTTCTTACAGTGTGCTCAGTGATTTTCTCTGACCGGTAATACCACTTTCATGTGGATATTTTTCGTATGTGTTTCATTTTTTTGTCTTTCTACAGCAGTTCTCACTGTTAATTGATGGCACTTTTTGTCTTGAGTCCTGGCTGTGGTGATGGCTGATTTTGTTCTTGTTTGGCTAATCCTTTTCCTTCCATCCTGTAGGTTGGAAAAAAGTTGTCTGAGCTCATCCGTGATACAGGAAGCCAAACACTTGGGAACGAGCAGGGTCGTTGGCAAGCTGAACTTGCTCAGGTGGCCATAGAATTGATTTCGGTAAGTGCAGTAGATATAGCTATGGGTCTCAAATATCTTGTGGGTTAACTTAAACATGGTTGTTGTCTCTTTCTACCATATGCATGTGCAAGGGCACCAATATAGGTTATTCTGCTGAAGACTGAATGTGTGCTTGCGTGTATGTACATAATGTTTTTAGTGTTTGTCTCTCCTAATTCTTCGACCAGTGGTGGGCAATAGTTACTATTGATTTCTGGTGATGACTGATGTTTGACTTGCTTTTGTAGATTTTAACAAATTCAGGTCGGGCCAGTACATTGGCAGCGACTGATGCTGCAACCCCTACCTTAAGGCGCATAGAACGGGCTGCAATAGCAGCTGCAACTCCTATAACATACCATGCAAGGTTTGTGTTTTGTCTATCAAGATTTTTTAATGTCAAAAATTGCTATAGCTGACATCCTATTTATCATTAAACTCTATTTTACCGAGTCTCAGGGAACTATTGCTTCTTATTCATGAACACCTCCAGGCATCTGGATTGGTTGGCAGTGCTGCTTTGCTGCTGAAGGAGGCACAGTTGACACCCCTTTCTCCATCTCTTTCTTTTTCAACCTCTGGACAAGAATCATCAATGCAGATTCAGTGGCCATCTGGTCGTAGCCCTGGTGGTTTTCTCTTGGGAAAAGCCAAAACACAGAATGAGAATTTGCGGTTTTTGCGTGATTTTTCAGAATCTTCTTCCAAGAAGAAATCACTGGCTTTCTCACCTGCTCTTGGGTTACAATCAAGTTTTCAGGCACCCTTATCTGACGGGAATAAATGCTCCGGTGGGAAGCTTTCCATTAGCAGAAGATATTCTGCTCGAGCATTTGTCTGTGATAGCTCATCAGAGCATGCCATTCAGCATAGTCTGGATGATGATACCCAATGTAAGACTCCCATTATCCTTCCACTGAAACGGAAACACTCTGATTTAAAAGATAGCAGCTTGCCAACTTCGGGAAAGAGATTGCAAACTGGTGAGCATGGTCAGAAGAGTCCTGTTTGTGTGACACCATCTACATATCGTAAAAGTAGTGACCCTTTTGGTTTTTTTACTCCACATTCTGGCTACAAAGAGCTCTATATGCAATCTTGTGGAAACAATCTGTCAGAGTTTTCTGCCTCGGAGGATGGTAAACAGGTTATTCGACCAATTGGGAATATGAGTTCTACAGACCATGGATATTCAAGCGAGCTTCATTCTACGAACACAGAGAGGCTTACGCTGGATTCTCTCGTTGTTCAATATCTGAAGCATCTTCATCGCCAGTGTCCTGCTCCGGTTACTACACTCCCTCCGCTTTCGCTCCTCCATCCACATGTTTGCCCAGAACCCAAGAGAAGCCTAGATGCCCCTTCAAATGTTACCGCTAGACTTGGTACTCGTGAATTTAGAAAGATGTATGGTGGGGTTCATGGAAATCGCAAAGATCGCCAGTTTGTTTTCGGCCGGTTCCGACCATGGAGAACATGTAGAGATGATACAAGTGTTCCCTTGACATGCATGGCTTTTCTGGCTGACTCTTCTCATATAGCCGTCGGTAGCCATGCAGGGGAGCTTAAAATTTTTGACACAAATAGCAACGGTGTGCTGGATAGCTGTTTAAGTCATCAGTCTCCTGTGATGCTCATTGAATCTTCTCTCACCAGTGACGCACAGCTTCTTCTCTCGTCTAGTATCCAAGATGTCCGTTTATGGGATGCCACCTCAATATCAAGTGGGCCCTGGCATTCATTTGAAGGTTGCAAGGCTGCCAGATTCAGTCATTCCGGCAGTCATTTTGCTGCTTTATCATCAAACTCTAGTGTTAAGGAGATTCTCTTGTATGACATACAGACGTATCAAGTTGAGTTGAGATTGTCAGATACCTCAACTGGCTTTAGTAGTCGAGGAAATGTCTATCCTCTTATTCACTTTAGTCCTTCGGATACCATGCTACTTTGGAATGGTGTACTATGGGATCGACGAGTTTCTGGTCCTGTGCATCGTTTTGATCAATTGACGGATTATGGTGGTGGTGGTTTCCATCCAGCTGGCAATGAGGTATGAAAGATATTTACTTATTTCTATTATTGTTTTAGTTATACTTTTGGGATTTGTCGGGAGCCTTGGTTTAAATGATGGAAGAAAATATGGAGGTACGGCTTATCAGTTATTCTTGGTTGACTGAAGGATGGCATAAGTGCGGAAATCTATTTTTTTTACGACACAATGTAAGTTGTTGAATCGGACTTTCTTTATTTGTAAGTTATACTGGGCATTTTCACTTGAGGGAATGAGAGCTTCCTTTATTTGTAGGTTATACTGGGCATTCCTCATATTAGTGAAAACTTCTTGGTATTATTTGGTCAGGTAATTGTGAATTCTGAAGTCTGGGACCTGAGGAAGTATAAACTGCTGAGAAGCGTACCTTCATTGAACCAAACATCGATAACATTCAATGGTAGAGGTGATATTATATATGCAGTTTTGCGGAGAAATCTTGAGGATGTGATGTCGGCTGTTCATACCCGCCGGGCGAAAAATGCTCTGTTTTCCGTATTTCAAACCATTGATGCTGTCAACTACTCTGATATTGCGACTGTTCCGGTAGACAGATGCGTTCTTGACTTGGCAACTGAGCCAACAGACTCATGCATTGGCTTGATCACCCTGGATGACCAAGAGGAAATGATCTCTTCTGCAAGGATATATGAGATTGGTCGAAGGCGGCCAACAGATGACGACTCTGATCGAGATGATGCTGAGACGGAGGATGATGAGGAAGATGATGATGATGACGACGAGGATGCTAGTTTGGACCCTATATTGGGAACGAGTTTGGATGGGGACAGCGACAGTGATCCTGATAACATGAGTTACGGGGACAACAGCGTGAGCGACCTCGACGAGGACGACGATGGAGATTTCGTCCTGGATGAACTGGAATTTGATGACGGAACAGGTATGCTGGAAATAGTGACGGAAGGGGATGAGGATGACGATGATGGAAGTCAGATGGTGGAATCTTTCAGCAGCGGGGACGAAGAGGAACTTCTCGGCGATGGATTCGGCTTTTAGGTCATGTACAAAAAATTTAGTACAATCCAATCTGATGAGGCTGGGAGCAGAACTCGTGGTTGGGATGGGGTTTATTCCAATATATTCTTTTTCTTTCTCGTCCAAGTATATTTATCAATCTTAATATCTGGATTTTGGGGGGCATAATGAAATTGCTTTTTATGATGAAGAGGAGTCCATTTGTTTTCTTTTTTTTTTTATTTGTAAATTTATTTGAGGGCTTTATGTAAGTAATTTGCCCGGAGGGATGCGGGCGTTGGGCCCAGAAATTGGCCCTTTAGTAATAATCTGTGTGAGCCCAAGACAACCCTACTTTACCCAGCTAAAAGTCCAAGTCTGAGCACATACCAATAACTATTTTTACTGTACAAGAAGTTATTTTCCTACAAGAGGATTAAGCCCTGTTTGGTATCCGGAAACAGGAATCATTTCCTGTTTTCGTTTTTCGGTTTTGGAAAACGAAAACTGAAAACTTAAAAAAAAAAAAATGTTTTTCTCTAAAAATTTAGAAAACTGTTTTTTGTTTTTTAATAACAAATGTATTTTTTTATTTTCACAAAAAACAAAACAGAAAATGAACTTTGTTTCCTCGTACCAAACACGGCCTTATGGTGCGGTTTCGACTGAGAACCTAAAACCTTTCAATCTACCCGAAAGTCTATTTCGGATACCCGTGATTTTAAAAATCGAATTAATTCTAATATAAAACCAAAATGAAATATAAAATAAGAATGTAATATTATCTAACTATTAGATCAAACAAAGTCTTCAAATAATTAAATAATAACGTCCTATTCAATTAAATCAAATATAAAATAAGATAAAATATAAAATAAAATAAAATAAGCACGTCTCCCAACTATCTCTCGGCAGGGTTTTCTATTTGGTCTGGGTTGGTTTTTACCGTCATTTGCACAATTTCTTAAAATGAATGTCGGTGGGTATTAACAGTGCGCCACCGAGACTCGTTTAGAAAAAAGATTGAAATGTACGTGTTAAAATACGTTAAATAACTCGTATTTTATTATTATAAAATGTTTACAAATGTTTCGACGTGATTGTCTTCGATAATCTCAAATGCGATTCCGACGATATCTACGCTCACCTCACGAAAGATTCGAACTTACTCTTGGTTGATCCTCGGAGTTCTTTGCTGACATTTCTTTTGGAAGCCCCACTTTTCTTTCTCCTTTCGACCGATTGTTTTATTTTTTACTTTGCCGAATGTATAATTTTTCTTTTTGTGGAATGTTATCCTTTAGTAGCGAATTTGGTTTGGCTTTATGGGGAGAAATTTCCCGCGTTTCCCATCTTGTGGACACCGCCAACTTAAAATTATTAGGATTAAATATTATATTTATTATTATATTATTTTATTATAAATTTTTTTCGTACTCATACCAGATCTTTTCTACATCACTCATGTATAATCGACCAACCTAAATCCAAAATTAGGATTTAACTCTTTCAATGTTTCAAAAATCCAATAAATTTTAATTCTAAAAAATAATATTTTCAATTTTATATATCAATCGCATTATCATAAAATTATTCGTTTTACTTGATTTATGAGTATAATAGAATTTAACTTGAGTGATAAATATTCCTCCTGTTTATAAAAAATTACTAATATCTGAATCAAGATGCCATGATGTCTAACTCTCTAATCCAGAAGAATGATGAATTCTATATTGACGGAACATTATCCTTTCTATGATTCGCTATAAAACCAATAACCGTATTACTCACAATCCGATCAAATAATATTTTAATGGCATCAAAGTGCATAACTCAATACATAGAACAAATGAAGGTCTCATGACAGGAGATCGGTTACCCTTGTTCAATAAGAGAAGTGACCAATGACGCTTAATATGGTAGATTAGGTCGTGTCTAATGTGACCCTAAACTCGGGCACCTCCAAATATAACTTGAATATCCATCACTCGGTCTAACTCAACCAACATTGATATATTAACAACTATACACATATATTATAAAGTGTATCGGGACATATGTACACACACTAATAATCTCCTGCTTGTACTATTATTAGGTACTATGGACTTTCAAACCTAGGCTTCTTATATGAGACTCATGTTTTTGTTGAGGTAAGGCATTTGTGAGTGGATCTGTCATATTTTTGCAAGTGTCTACTTTACTTACCAGCACATTACCCCTCTGAGTAATCTCTTTGATGATGTGATGTTTCTATATTGTATGCTTGGATCGTTGGTGACACCTCGATTCCTTTGCATGTATTATGGCGACATTATTGTCAGAGTGCAACAAAAACTAAAACATTTATACTAGGAAACACATCAAGTTCAGTTATAATTTTTTTTTATCCAACAACTTCTTTTTCCATTTCTGAAGCTATTATGTATTTGAATTCTACTGTAGAATCTGCAACTTTTTCTTACTTCAAACTTTTTCCGCAAACAACTACTCCATTTAGACATAACACATAGCCTAGTTGCGATTTCATATCATGTCGATATATTTGTAAACTGGCGTTAATATAACTCTGACAATCAATTCTTCATCTCCTCCATAGATTAAAAACTTATCTTTCGTTCTTCTCAAATACTTGAAGATAATCTTAACAATTGTCCAATGACCCTCTCCCGGATCACCTTGATATCTTCTTATCATACTCAAAGCATTCAAGACATCGGCTCATACATATCATAACATACATGATGGATCCAATAACCGAAACATATGATATATTACCTATCCTTTTTTCTCTTCTAGCGTCAGTGGACACATTGCCTAGGGGAGTTGTATACCATGTGACGTTGGCAAGATTTCTCACTTTGAATCTTATATACTGAATCCCTTTAGTACATTGTCGATATATATCCTTTGACTTAATCCTAGCAATCTCATTTGTCTATATCCACATATTCTAATATCTAAGACATAAGTCTCTTCCCTAAGATCAAACACTTTTTCGGCCAATCTTTAGTACATTTTAGGATGAACTTGTCATTGCAACAAGAAGTATATCGTTAATATACAACACTAGAAAGACAACATTGCTCCCACTAACATTCTTGTAAACACATGGCTCATCTGAATTTTTTAAGTAGACAAAACATTTGTGTTGAACTCTAGATCGAACTTGTCATTGCATATTGAGCAACAATAATGTGATTCTTTGTTCTTTGGAATAATATATAAATATACACTTCATGGATATTGCTACAAGCTTATTAGAACTTTTGTTCTTCACACAACCATCGGAACCCCATATCTTGATATAAGACAAATTTGGTTTCTTGTCAAACCATAACTTATATGGTGTCTTATCTTCGCTTTAGTTGTAACTTGGTTAAACATGTGTTGTCATTTGTAAAGCATAATCCCAAAATTAGTTATGAGTTAAAAGAGTAATTAATAAATAGTAAATACTTGTCTTTATTAACAACTATTCATAGTGTGTTGGCACACATATGCACCCACACTAACACCTAGTATTATTAACCTATCGAGTTTTGCTTCAAAATAAAGTTAGTTGCGAAATATTTCCTTAAATAGAATAGATGAAACAGTGCCCCAAAATCAGGCTTTATAAAGTAAATTTCACTCTTTAACATAATTGGAGTTATAAAATTCGATTTCTGATTTCACTTCAATTTCTAGAAAACATGCGATATGGCAGAAAATCGGAATTATAAACATTGATTTTCTTAAGTGATGAAATCAGAAATCAGTTTTATAAATATGATTTTGTTATAAATCCAATTTCAAGGGAAAATGAGATAAGAAAGAAAATTAAAGTTATAAATTTCGATTTTTTTAAAGAGTAAAATTAGAAATCCAAATTTTATAAATCCGAGTTTCAGATATATTGGCTTCATTTTCGGGTATGACCCGAACCCGTGCACATCCTAGAGAGGTCGTTAAGAATATCACTATTACTAAAATAAGGCCAAATTATCCTATTTATCCTAAATTATATCGGTTTTTTCCGATTTATTCTATCATTTACATAATATCTCCATATATTCCAAACTTACGACCTTACTTCCAATCTATCCTCCGTCAGGCGTCAAGTTGACGTGGCGCTTACATGGCAATAACATCGTCAGTCGTCCCACCGTCAGAATATCACTATTTGACGTTCATGTCACGATTAGTCCCCAAATAAATAAATATTTCCAATTAGGTCCAAAATCGGAATATTTGTAATAAATAAAATCTCCCAAAAGCCTCGCACGCACTCTTGCACGCCTCCCCGTCCTCGACCCTAAGCTCAGTCGGACATTGTTGGTTGAGGTCGGCCGAGCACCCAGTCAAGGCGCACATCCTGGATCCCCCGCTGACTTCGATCAACATTGCCACATTGTACCTGGAAATCACACAAACAAAAATCACAACCCCGCCTCAATTAAGTACAGATCAACCTCAAAGCACGGCCAAAGGAAATATCCTAATTCACCCATCAACGAAGTTGATGTCGTAAAAGCCCTGGTCGCCGCCATTGCCGAGGGTGTCGGCAGGGAGCTCGAACCCTGTGCTATCGAGCAGAGGGCTGCCGACATTGGCGAGGATCCCCGGCCACACAGTGTACGAGCAGCAGTTCACGAAAGTGAAGGAAGCGGCCATCACACCACCTAGTCATCAAACCCAAAACAAAATACAAGAACACACATCGTCGGTCGTGGGTATGGAAGGTCGGGGATGGTGGGGAGGGTGTGTCGGGATTTAGGGTTTTCGATTTGGGGGTTTAGGTTTACGACGAGGTGACTGACGGCGTCATTGTCATGTAAGCGCCACGTCAACTTCCGTTTGTCGGATGCCTGACGGAGGATAGATTGAAAGTAACGTTGTATGTGTAGGATATATGGAGATATTATGTCAACGATAGGATAAATCGAAAAAAATCGACATAATTTAGAATAAATGGGATAATTTGGCCTTAAAAGAAGAAGTGCGACGAATTCCACGTGGATCCAAAAGATTAGGACTGGACCCCACTATGAAAATTCTGACTCATTTTTTCTGTTTTACTTTTGGAACCCCGGGGTGTTTGATTCTTCCGTCCACTTGGTCGGTCGGTCGTTATCGATCCATCCATCCGCGGTTCCTTCCTTCCACCCCAAACCCACCTACCCCAATTGGGAAGAAACCTCCTCATTCTTTGTCCTTCTCCTCTTCTTCTTCCTCGGCGACTCCGCTCCTCAACCTCCGATTTCCATCCGATCAGGTTACTCCCCCCCCCCCTCAATCGGGTTGTTCGAAATCAGAACCCGCGACGATGATCGACCTTTCTTTTTTGTTTTGTGTTAGCTTTTGAGGTGAAAGATGCCCTGTTTTCTTGCCCCTGTTATGGTGTCCCTTCCTGTTCTGCTTTCTGTTCTGAAGTTGCGGATGTTTCGTCAGGTTTCTTGTGGTTTTGTTCCGTTTTCGGGGAATCTGCTCGTGATGGGATGGGACAACATCTACAAGCGGCGCATGAAGGTGTTCGCTGCCGCTTTCGTCATCTACCTTGACTATAAGGTTTGGGCTCGGTTTCCCTGTATTTGGTGTTTGCTCACGATAAATTTTAATTAATCGATCCACGACATTACAGGCCTTGCAGCAAAGGGAGAAATGGACTAGCAAGTCGAAGAGCTCTGTGCTGTGGCAGAGGGCTCACGAACGCAATGCTAAGCGGGTCCTTTCCCTGATTATAGAACTGGAAGGGTTGTGGGTTAAACTAGGTCAATATCTCTCCACACGTGCCGATGTGCTCCCCGAGGCGTACATATCTCTCCTCAAGCAGTTGCAAGACTCTCTTCCTCCCCGCCCTTTACAAGAGGCAAGTTTCCAGGCTCTTTATATAATTTCCTTTATCATTCACTTGTTAGAATATTTTGGGCTATGAGGTTCTGTGAATGTTTTATCATAGATGGGCTTCCCCCTGCTTCCATGTTCATGTGGTATTTCTAGAGCTCACCCAGTATTGGAGGATTCACCCTTAGATTACTCTACAATCGCTTCGCTCCCTTATTGGAGGGACTTTTTGGTTATGAGCATGTCTTCCCTCTGCATACATCCGTTGAAAATTATTGCAGGTTAAATAACGTGGAGGTCTTTAGTTATTCCTCATTTATGGTTGGTCTGTTGTCCTAGTCATCGGGAGGAGAACATAGACTGTGGTGTTGCTCATCCATCCACCACATGCTTGCATTCTCTGAATATTTTCTTGAAGTTATCCAGTGATAATCTCTTATCAGAGGGATTTTATTGTTGTTCATCTTTCTTTCTCGTGCATTATTGTAATTGTTCATTGAAAATTTTTCCGCTGCTTACACAGGTACGGCAAACAATACAAAGAGAGTTGGGAAAAACCCTGAATGACTTGTTTTCCAGTTTCATTGAATCTCCTCTGGCAACGGCATCGGTAATTCTCTAGACTTGTGTGTACTTTTCAAAATATAGTTGCTTGTGACCTGTTGCAAAAATAATGGGTTTCTTTGAGTAATATTTAATGGCAATGGTTCTATAAGGAACATAATAATTTTTAACCTGCAGATTGCTCAAGTGCACCGGGCAACATTAGCTGATGGAACTGAAGTTGTCGTAAAGGTTCAACATGATGGTGTCAAGAAAATCATATTAGAGGTTTGAAACAATTAGGCTTGGGAAATTATTAGGAAAGGATGTATCTTCAATTCATTAAATACTGTCATTTTGTAGGACTTGAAGAATGCGAAGTCAGTAGTTGACTGGATAGCATGGGCAGAGCCTCAGTACAACTTCAATCCTATGATAGATGAGTGGTGTAAGGAGGCTCCAAAGGAGCTTGACTTCAACATTGAAGCGGGTAAGCAGGTTTTCTTAACCTTTATGTTTTCTCAGCGACGCTATTATTTGAAGTCTTAAGACTACCGTGGGTTATAATTTGACCTATTGTGAGGATGCATATTTACAATGAATGAACTTTATATGAGGTGCGTGCATTAAGATGGAGAGGTCCAGTGTAGCTACCTTCGCGTGGTGAAACATCTCTTTCATTGGGCATGAATTTCGCTGTTGCTATTTATGTTGTCCTAACTGAACTTTTCGGAAAAAAATGATTATTTTTTAGTTCAGCTACAAATGACCAAAATGTTCAGAAGAGTAACTCATGATGCATGTACATGCAGAGAATACTAGGAGAGTGGCAAAAAATCTTGGCTGCAAAGACAAAAAGGGAGACACTACTTATTCTCATACGGTAGATGTTCTGATCCCAGAAGTAATTCAGGTATGTTTTTTTCTGTCCTCTGTAGGATTAATTCAGTGATGCAGAAAGTTTTGTGCTGGGTTTCTCCTTTGTGGGGGTGTTGCAAGAAAAAGTTCTGCAATGGCAGATGTTTATGCCTATTAATTGTTGGTTTTTTTATCTCTTTATTTTACCAATTGTATGAAATTGGTGTGATCTTCTTAGGCAAAAACTTCCAACTTCTTTTTTGAATATAACTTACAGATGCCAAAAACTGCCAAATAACTTCCCCTGGAAAATTCCTTGGACGTTCTCTAATCCATTTTAGAGAATGTGTTTTATGGGTAAATGAATTCACAATGTGGCAAAAAAAAAAAAAAAGTCTACTTTGCGTTGTCAATGAACGATGGATAGTAGAAAGCAATATGAGTTATTTTTTCCGATGTCTAACATGGATTGTTGTCAGAATTGATTTTTACTGTGTATTTTTATCTATCGCAAGGATAGTCGACCGAGAAAGTTCTGATTTTGGAGTACATGGATGGCATTCGTCTCAATGACTTCGATTCACTGGAAAGATTCGGGGTTGCGAAGCAAAAGATTGTTGAGGAAATCACGCGTGCTTATGCGCACCAGATATATGTGGATGGTTTTTTCAATGGAGACCCGCATCCAGGTATGTTATCTCCTGAGCACTATGGGTATATTGTGCTTATATATCTGATCCTTAGTATTTTGCAGGAAACTTTCTTGTGAGTAAGGAGGTCCCCCACCGTCCAATTTTGCTAGATTTTGGGCTTACCAAGTCGTTGTCGATTCCCGTGAAGCAAGCATTGGCAAAAATGTTCTTGGCATCGGTCGAGGTTTTCTTTGATGATATCTACTTGTGATGGGTTTAGATGTATTGCATGGCATGGCATGATTTAGAAACTTTATTTGCAGGGGGATCATGTGGCGTTACTGTCTGCTTTCACTGAGATGGGACTCAAATTGCGGTTAGACATTCCAGAACAGGCCATGGAGGTGACCACAGTATTTTTCCGCACAACAACTCCAGCAAATGAGGCTTTTGTAAGTCTGCTTGACCTTATTATTGAATAAGTGTTTTCAAGTCATCACATGAGCACCAAATTTACTGTGGAAAGGAAAACGTCAAATCGTTGGCTGAGCAAAGAGAGAAGAACTTGAAGGTTCTACAAGAAAAGATGAAGCTTGATAAAAAAGAAGTGAAACGATTCAACCCTGTAAGTTGAGATGCCCCTACCCTATATTTTGGTATATAAACTTTCTACTGATGGTTGAAAGCTCTTGGACAGGTCGACGCTTTTCCTGGTGATATCGTCATATTTTCTCGTGTCCTTAATCTTCTTAGAGGTTGGTATAAGATCATTAGTTATATGGATCCAGTGATTGACTTTTCTGGTAAGCTTGTAAGGTAGATGCAATTTCTCAGGGCTTTCTTCCACCATGAATGCTCGGATAGTGTATCATGATGTGATGAGACCATTTGCAGAGTATGCTTTGCAAGGGTGAGTAGTGATAGTCGTTTATTGTTATTATGATTATTATTGTTCTTTTTTGGTGAAACTAAGCGTTTAGTATGGTCCTTGAATCAGTTGGTTTGTTTTTTTACTCTTGACAGAAGTATCTGTAAAACACCATCTGTGAATGAACAGTGGGTATGCAATACACCCGTTCATTCTGCAGTGGAGACCAAGCTGAGGGAGTACTTAGTTAACTTGGGAAATAAGGACAAAATCTTAGGGATCCAGGTACTGTCTTCACTTCAGTGCATTTTTCCATTTCAAGAACTCTGGATTTTTCTGTCTTGTCTTCTGCCTCTCCTAAACTGGGGAATCCATATTTAATTCTAAACCCTTTTCATCAGATTTGTGGAAGGATCCACTCCAAGCACTCTTTAGTTTTGCTAATTTGTCTCTTGCCTCCTGGAATTATCTTTGTTTTATTTGATCTTATATTGATATGTTCATTTATTAATTTATTTTTGGTAGTAGGGGCAATGATATTGCTCACTTCAGTTGAATTGGGGCATCCTGGTTCTAACTCAGTAGGAAATATCGAGATCTTGAGCATCTAGTAGCCTCTCTGAGGGCCAACACAGGACGTCTGCTTGGTTCCTAGTCTGTGTTTATGATGGTTTCACTGCCAGCCCATAAGATTTCTCATTAAGTTTGCTAGAATTCTTGGAGGAAAGTTTCAATTGCTAATGATTTAATTTCAGAAGTCAATCTAATCATGATAGTTTCAATTGCTATTGACTTATGAAGGTATGTGCCTATAAAGATGGAAAGGTCGTCATTGATACTGCTGCTGGGTTGCTGGGAAAATATGATCCTCGTCCAGTGCAGCCTGACAGCCTTTTTCCTGTCTTTTCTGTCACAAAAGGCATCACTGCTGGAATGCTGCATTGGCTTGTAGATAAGGGGTAAGACTGTTTCTCAGTATTTTGGTGCTATAGCTTGTCGAGATGCTCTTGGAGTACTACTCTATTTATCATGTCTTTTACTAAGGTGTTTCGACATATACTCTGTTTTATTGATCACTCTGCAGGAAGCTTAAGCTTGAAGAGAATGTAGCCACTCTTTGGCCAGAGTTTGGATGCAACGGGAAAGACGATATTAAGGTAGTGATATTTGGATTTTTTTAATTGGCTTGGGATATTTTTACGGGTTCTTCTAAATTAACCATTGTTTTGTTGGTTTTGCTTAATCCGCTGCAGGTCTATCATGTTCTTAATCATACGGCTGGCCTGCACAATGCTTTGGCTGAACTAAACAAAGAAAACCCTCTGTTGCTGTGTGACTGGGAGGAATGCCTAAAGCGCATGGCTACATCTACACCTGAAACCGAACCAGGGCAGTCCCAGTTATATCACTACCTCTCATTTGGATGGTTATGTGGTGGAATCATTGAGGTAATTGATCAACTCCGAATAATGTTCACAGCTTGAGAAAGTTTTCCATCTGATAATCTAATTTACTAGTTAACACAGAATTGGGAGGTAAGATTTTACTGGATTGATTAATATCAATGATTTTGCCTCTGCCTCCCCATGTCCCTCCTCACGGTAGTCTTCCTGGCCCATGAAAGAATTATGCTGACAAAGCGCTGAGGCATGTCTACATTCAAATGCAATACGTCTTAAGCATATGATGAATTCAGTCAGCCATAAAAAGTAACTAGATTTTGCAGATTTTGAAATTCTCATATGCTGATGTCTGTGTATCTATCTATAAACATGCGCACACATGTTATTGAGTGTCGGGTTATATTTCACCAGATTCTTATTTAGTCAACTGATAGCCAGCCACTTATCAAATTTTAATGCGTAAATTATGATTCTTCTACTTTTTTGTTAGGGAGTTTCTTCCACAAAGGCTTTTTAATTGCTTTGGCTATTTGTACAGTGTACATGCCATGCTAGTCTATTAGCATTTACCTGCAATTTTCTGCTTTATTGTCTGTGAACAGCATGCCTCGGGGAAGAAATTTCAGGAAGTCCTGGAGGAGGCTTTTATTTATCCCTTAAATATTGAAGGTGAACTGTACATTGGCGTTCCCGCCGGTAAGCATCACTGATTTAAGTGTTGTGCGTTCATTTTATCCCCGAGTTTGTGAGATGTTAAATGGAACTAGCATCTTTCCTTCCTAAGCTGCAATTCTACTGATTCGGTTGTGCAGTAATATGTGATTGGACTTGAATTTTTGACTAGTCAAATTTGTCATTCTTTCCTTGCCTTCTGTCAGGGGTGGAGTCTCGACTTGCAACTCTCACAGTAGACAGAGACGATCTTAGCCATTTATCCCAACTTAGTAATCGTACCGATTTGCCTTCAACATTCCAGGTTGATAGCATTCTCCAAGCTATTTCTACACTTCCTGCCATGTTCAATATGTTGAACACTCGGCGAGCGATAATCCCTGCTTGCAAATGGACATTGCTCTGCCCGGGCATTGGCTCGGTATTATGCTGCCCTCGTTGATGGTGGTGTGGTCCCGCCACCACATTCTTCCTTCTTTCTCTCCAAGGCTCGGTGGCCATCCCCACATACCGAAATTCCCCTCCCACAAGGACACGAATAAACAGAGAAAGATCAGAAGAAAGGACATGCTACTTGGGAAAAAGAGCCTGTATCAAATTGATTCCAACCAGATAAAAGACTCTCGGGATAGTAGCTGTCTTTCCTTGTAATGGAGTCGAAGATAGCCCTCGAGTTGCTGAGGAGGAGAGGAGTTGCTATAGCAGTGTCAACAATGCACGTGATCAAGCCGGCAACAGTGGTGAACGTCAGAGCTGTAACGAGGGTCAGAGATTGTTTCAATGATGATAGCATCCACGATGTGTTCTTGGGGGCAGGTCAGTATGCATCTATGGCCATCACTGAAGGGATATTTGGTCTGGGATTCAAGAGGTCTAGGTCGATGGATGGGTCCTTCATTGGATTCGGCCACTCTGGAATGGGTGGTTCCACGGGATTCGTGGACATTAAGAACGGTTTGCGATGGCTGTGACTCTAAATAAGATGTCAATGGGTACCGTGACCCGGAACATTATCCAGCTGGTGTGCTCGGAGTTGGGTATCCCTGTATCAATGGAACATATGACAGAGGCAGTCGGAGAGTTGAGTATAGAGAAGCCCATGATTAATTAACCGCGGAGTATCCAGACATTCTTCCAACAACACATCTCACACGGCTGGTGGGATGTGGCTGTTTAGATGAGTGGAGTGCTACTCGGAGGAGGATGCCTTCATCATCAGGTCACAACCGTATGATCTTGAGTGAATAGTTTATATATAAATAGCCTCCCTCTTTACATTAAACTCTCCCCGACCCCAATTTCCGCTTCCTGCGAAGTAGAAGGTGGGGGGTTTCAAAATGTAAATGGAAACTTCTACACAAGGCAGCATTACTGCATAAAAACAGTTTGAAACAAACAACAACAAAAAATCTTTTTTCCCTCCTCGTAGAGTTGGCTTATCCAACTCCCAATTTAATGTTTTACTTGTAAAAAAATCTCTTTGTCGTGGTCTCATACAAAACAATCACTCCGTATCTTGTCCAGCCAAAGGGTCTGGTGACGCGAAAATCAAAATTTCGTTAAAATGTCAACTCTTGCCGAGTTAAAGCTGTCTCTCATTGTTAGTCCACCCATTGCCTATTACTCCCGCCACTCTACATCGTTAATCAACCCAAATATTATAACACAAATGGAAGAATTAACACTATTTGTCAGTATCCATACATCCCAATAGATCAGGTTGGGAATTGGGCACCCGATTGGCTACCTCATATATATACATTATTACCTTATTTTTGACGATCTGTTTCTCCTGACCACTCTACAATTTATACTTCATCGAACGTCGTTCCATTACTTTCAATTGTTATTCTAATTAAAAAAAATCTGATTCTATCTACACGAATCGACTATGTTTAATTCAAATCCGAAAGTCTACACATATCTGTCAGATCTATCGTTAAAACTCTACTATCCAGAACAGGAAGACGAAGCAGGTACATTGACCAAAGCTCATCCATATCTCAGAAGCTTTAAGCCCCTAGCCTTCCAAACAAAATTCATCCAAAATAAGAGAGCGCCAAACCACTCGTTTGTGATACAAATCCAGGGTCTTAAAAGGAGAAGCATTGGGAACAATTTTAAGGCATGTAAGGGTATGTTCGTTAAGTAAGAAATATATTAATTCTTCATATGAAAAAAATGCTTTGTAGCAGAAAATGACTTGCAGCATTAAAAGTCTATAAGAACTAAAATCCACATAGTTCTCATCAACTGTTACAAGTGCCAACATTAAGGGTGGTCCATTGATATTCAAAACCACATGCTCTCCTTTTTTTTTTCTTCCTTTCTAACACGTGTAACATACTCATTCTCCGATACTTATCTCCTGGCAGCACTACCCCTACTATGAACGATCCCCGTAGCTGGTACATCAGAAAGGCCATGTAGTGGAAAGATTGTACTGGGGAACTCAAACGTATTATAGAATAGACCATGTTTGGTCTTCTCCAACGATGATAAGAAGCATCATTAGACGATTAATCAAAAACAAAGTGATCACTTGCTTTATTTTAGGAGGCCAAGGTACACTATTTCGGCAGAAGCTCGCAAAAAAATAGATGGGAGAAAAAATTAGTTACATATAAAACTTACTTAGACACTGACATGTGTGGCAGATACAAGTCTACAAAGCTAAAATAGACACCATGCAGCTCGTGACTAGAAAATAGAAAACAGAATTCAATGGCAACAAATTGTCTGCATGCCTTTAAAATTAATATATTAGCTGATAAAAATAAGTAACGTTTGAAGAAAATTAATGGGATGGGTGAAATGGTGCAAAAAAGTAATCAAAGTGGAAAGTAGGGTCAGTACTTACGGCTTGCAATCAGCATGAGATGATAGATGGACAGTTGCTATCTGTCATGCTAAATTGTCCAGATGCAGCTGTTAAGAATGCATAAGTATGGCAATCCTGATCCACAAGTGGTCGAAACACAGAAGTTAGAAAACGAATCAAAGATTGCCTCATATGTGCACCATACATGGATAACACACCAATGTCGGCATTATATCCTCGATAGGTGCAAGACAACCATTCCTTTAACATATCGCCATATTCTCAATGCTCATCCTCCTTTGTCCTATTATAGGAAAAAAAAAAAACTCAGTAACCTCCCGATCAAATACTAATGATTTATATTTTTGCGCCGAAATCTCTGACAGAGAACAGATACGGGTCGTGCATATGGTAGTGGGAGTGTGATATTGCCAGAGTCCAAAATACACCAGAAAAAACGAGGAAGAACCACAGATCGATCCAACCTTCCTCCAAATGCAGCCTGGCGGAGTAAAGCTCCCCAGTTAAAGGTTTTAGACAAAGATAAGCTTGAGGCTGCTAGTAGTAAACTTGTGGTGATGATTCTCATCATACCAATGAACGGACTATGAATCGAGTAGTAAAAATGCTCACCCACGTGATTCTCTTCATCATGAAAGGATAAGAAATAAGCAAATGCTCCCAAGAAGGATTCTCTTCATCATGAGAGGATAAGAAGACACAGAAGCAGATCTACAAGCAAGTATTTACTTGATAGGAAGTAATAAAATACCAAAAATGGAAAACATAGGAGAAAAATGGAAAGCTTGCCTGTAATCGTTTAACTGAAGAAGAATCCCAAGACCCAAAGGAAACGAATCCCCTGAGACGGAGGACTTAAAAAAGACCAACTTGCTATTGGTCGGGGCCTCGTCAAGACCCCACACGACAACACGCTATTCATCAGAGATTGTGAGGAACAGGAGAAGGTCACTCCGTCTGATTGTTTTTAGAACATACCTTCACGTCAATATCCTCCCTATCGAGGAGGTCATTGATAGTACATGCCAGCGCCTCTCAGAAGCAGAGACCTCCACAGCCGGAAAACCTGACATCGGGAAGGAGGCACCGGGGGGGAGGCCGCCAGCGTGATCGACCTGGAAAGACAAGGTGCAGTTCATTCACGAGCTGCAATCAGCCGGAAGAGAAGCACTGTGTCAGGGTTGCAGGACGAGAGGATGGGAGGAGGAGAGAACAAGGGAGAGGGAAGGATAAGAAGGTGTGATGCTTGCTGCTGCCCATCCCCACAGTTTGCGCTGTTCCTCGACTCTGATGGCCGGCAGCTATCCTCAGAATCTACAAAAATATAAATCAGAAACATCATATCCCATTGATCATATGATTAATTTTCTCAATTATGATGCGTCTTCTACACCCGAAGTTTTGAGAAGATTTGAAGGTATTTTGAGAATCAACAAAACGACAAAACCAGAATGAGAGGGTGGCAGGATCCCCGTGTTTATCCCTCCTTCCGTCCCCGCAAAGAAAACGAGCATTAGTCAAAACCAATAAGGGGGAGTGCGGGGCTGGGGTGTGGATGAGGTCGTTGGTGAACGGAGCGGCGGCGGCGTCGTCGGCTGACGATCATGCGAGATGCAAGTTCACGGGCCAATCGGTGGTGGGTTCTTCTTCTTCTTCTTCTTCTTCTTCTTGGTGTTAAATAAGTAAAAGAAGTGGATGTGGGGCAGAGAGCAGTGCCGATAAGGGTGGTGACGGTGGGGAAAGGGAGGTCCCCCGGGTTGCGCCTCCTCCTCGACGACTACTCCGACAAGCTCCGTCAGTTCTGCGCAGTTGAGCTCGTCCACCTTCGCTCCAACCCTAAGAATGCCCGGTTTTTGACCCTCCCCTAACTCCACTTCCTCTTGCTACGTGTTGCATTTGATCTTCCTTGAGAGTCTGTCCCTTACTGCGTCAGCAGTGATAAGCGTGTACAAGTTCGGGACGAGGATATCTCCGTCTCCTGCCTTCTACGACCCGATGATTGGGTCGCGATGTTGGACGAGCGTGGGATGGACATCGGCTCCGAGAGGTTGGCCGAACAGATCGCCGAAAGCTGGCAACACTGTATGTATCTCCCCAACTTCCTTCTGTTTTTTCCAGTGATATGCATCGCAAGTTATTTCTTACTGCATTATGGATTTTAGTTCTGGTTAGCCCAGTCCTTCACCCTTTAGCTGGAGAGGGGGAAAGGGACGAGAATTAGTGATCGCTCTGTTGATTCACCCCTCAAGGGAGCTTCGAAGTTGACGTTCTGCCTTGGCGGACCTTATGGACATGGGCCCAAGTTGAGGGAACGTGCCGGACATATCCATCAAGTTGTCTTCTAATGGTGTTGAATCACGAAGTTGCCCTGGTTGTATTGATGGAACAACTCTAACAGGTTAGTTTTTCCAATATCAATCATCTCTTTCTCGATTATCTTGTCGAAGAAGGGACATCAGTTCGTATTAGTGCCATGAGATTGAGTTCGTTAAGATATTTTTACGGTGCGGTGTACTGCCGTTACAGTCTTCTGCCCTGGCCCGATTTCCTGTATATCTAGGAGGAACAGTATTAATTATTGCTTCCCTTCATTTTGGCTCATTGATTTGTCAGCAACTTTCTTGGCTCTTCCACATAACGCCGCCCTTGCTGTATCCCTAGTGTTCTCTGCTCAGGTCATGGACACATCTTGAAGGGGTTAAAATACCCACCAATTGATGGCAGAAGCACTCCTCCTCTGGTTCAATTCAGCTGTGTGGTGGGCTTTCTCTGTCAATTTTTTATGTTACGACGAGGAGAGTTTCCTTCCTTTCATGGATCAATGATGATTGCCGCTGCCCTCTGCTGGTAGGGAGCCAGGTGTCAAAAAGCTCATCTGCCTGGCAGCAGTGGCCATCACTAGAGATTCTAACCTTGTGGGAGATAAGTGGTTTTCCACAATGGATTATCGGGACCACTTGTACTACCTGTTTAATGGCAAGAGGGAAGGGAGGGAGCGAGGGGAGACGGGTAAAATCTCCCGAATTTTCTGCCGAATCTTTCATTATTGGGAGTGTGGCTTGCTGTAGATCCATGTCCACAGGGATGGCAGCAGCCTAACAATAATAAAAATAGTAACGATATCAAATGGCCTTCCAAAGGCCAACGCCCCTGCCTCAACAGCAACAACATTGCCTTCACTTCTACTATTATCACCCTCCCCATCACTTTCATTCTCCTCCAATTTCATTGCTCCTCCCATCGCCTTACACTCATGGCTTCTTCTTCCTCTTCCTTGACTTCTCTGCCGACCATTTACCCTGTACCCTGCCTACCCCGAGGAGGTCGATCATGTTAGCAGAGCGTCCATGGAGAGGTACTCCTGCCCATTGGATGCCCGCTCCAGGATTTGCAGGGGCACTCTCGTCGTCTGGTTCAGGAATGACCTCAGGGTGATCGATAATGAGGTCTTGTACAAGGCCTGGAGATGCTCCG
>JARUPY010000029.1:0-189807 GCA_029817715.1 Melastoma dodecandrum
AACCTTAGGGAGACAATTATTTCAAGCAAAATAATAATCAGCAACTGAAAATTGCAACTAATTCTTCTCGAAAAAAGTTTAGGCTTACAGCTAAGAAAGCATTAAAGTGTGTAAACACCAACACAAAGATTGCCGTCTGCCAAATGATTATTAACAAGGGATCAAGCGCAATAAGAAAAAATGGGGTTTACTCGTGAAAATGACAAAGCAGTTTGGTTTATGCCTGTTCTGAATGATGTATGTTTTTTTTCTGATCATATGAGAGAATGTCTGAGGGAAGGATCTTCCAGTTTAATGCCTTATGCATGTTCAAGTATGGCAATCGAAGAACCTTCGTAAAAAATAACACTACTTCATGCTTGGTAAACCAAATGATACAATTCAAAATTGAAAAAAGGAAGCGAGTATGACAAGGGAAGCCGTCAACTAGTGTGTTTGACCGATACTTTCGTAATATTTAAAAACAAGGAAAACGAGCAAGCGGACAGGCAAGAAGAGAAAATCCGAAAAAATGCAAAGCCACGATCAACCTTACCGGATCCGGTGGCAGCAGTCAACTTTATGCTAGCATTGCAGTTTTTCTTCATTACCCCCCAGAAAACTGCACCTATAAAAACAGAATAAAATAATACAATATAAAAATGGGACAGAAATGATGCAAATCGGTCCTAATGTACGAAAAGGGATCGAGTACATGCTTTTGTGCATGCTTGTCTAATTCCATTGAATTCTTCATAGACCAAGCACTCATACATGTTTTTTACCATTTGAGAAACCTGTTATTTTAAGACGTAGCCACACTAGGTTTACTTGAGAAATTTTGCCATGGTCTTCTTGCTATTGAAATGAAAGTGGGTATACAAGAATGAACAGCAAAAGATCAAGGCGTTGTAAACCTTTTCTACTACTAGGAAAAAATAACTCAGTTGGGGAAAAAGACCGTTATTAAAACAGAAAAACGCTAAAGAAGCAAAGCGAAACCAGTAACATTAGTTCACCTTTTACCCGTTAGCTATCACGAGGGTTAGTGCAGAATTGTAGGAGCAATCTAAAAGGTATCCGCTTGCACTGGTTAAGAGATCAACAATGAAGGACCAGGAGTATATCAAATCTATGAATTAAAAAAAATAAATATAGAGCCAAATTATTCTACCAAAAGCATTAATTACAAAAACCAAAACTGGAGAGGGCAAAGTGCCAGATTTTTCGCCACCATATGTTTTTCCTTGTACAGCTACGTTACGTGGTCCTTATTTTCATCTCCCCAATACATTGCCTACAAAAGAATGTAAATGCAAAGAGTTAATGGTCAATGCATCATACTTTTATCTCGTAGGTCACAAAGTGTGAACAAAACGTACTAAACAAATGCATTTGGAAAATCAGAAACCTGCCAAATGTCATTAAATAATTTCAAGAGTATAGCTCGACAAGATTCTCCTGAGCAAGCAAATAGAGAAAAATGTTATGACAATTAGCTACCCTCAGTACCCCAAACTCCATGTGAAAAGCAATACGGGTAAAATAACAACTGCTTAGCGGTGGGAGGGGATAATACCATGTCATTATGAGTTTTAAGACTAGGCAATGCTCCAAGATAATCAACTCATCACTTTTGGTTTTCCACTTTTATATCTCACATTACATAGCCATAACCGTTAAAATGAGAGTCATTGTCTTGCCAGTGGACAGCCTTTTTCAGATCAAACATTCCTGTTTTCCCATTCACAAATTCACACAACAAATGTCAATATGTACGTTTCTTCAATTCATCTTTTCCATAATAACTACAACACCGAATACAAATAAGCATCATCTACAAAGGGGAAGAATGTAAAGGAACAAGAGAGTTCACAGCAGACACTCAAGGAAGAAGATGATGCAAGAGAAAGTATCTATCCACCAAAATTTCTCCCTTTCTTTTGACTCTAATTTGGTTTGTATCACTTCTCAATCCACAGAAAATCGTTTAGGTACCAAATCACGTTATGAACTAATATAGTTAATACTACACCAAAACAAAGACATTTAAATTTTTTATTCGAGTAACCTTAAACATTATATAACGTTGAAAACCAAAAATATTTTTCATACAATTAACTTCAAAAGAATGATTTTACAGAATTTTCAAGTGTTTCTTAAGTGACCTCTTTTAGTGGATTGACCCTTTGTCAATAATGTTTTTTTTTTGAATAAGTAAATGATATGGTCAACTCAATAATTACGTTCAATTATCACAATGTCATTCACCAAAATTTTGTCGTTCCCGATTAACCTTACAAAACGATAGATGCCTTTCCATTATGATTCGAGGTTTGCGCGCTCCGGCACATTTAACAGGAGACCAATTTGGTAAACAAATTATATAGTATATACAGTTTTTTTATATTTTTTTAAAGAAATTATTTCAAAATGCACTTTCTCCAAGGAAACTATCCGAAACTATTGAAAAACTTTGATCACCAAATAAAACAAGATGGGTCCAAAAACATGTACTTATAGGTCCCAAATGTTATGAATTAAATGGGTTATGCTCAAATCACGCAGAAATGTTAATAATGTAAGACGGGTTATTCCTAATAATTAGAAAAAGAGAACAGGGTATAATGATGAAGACCAAACATTCTAAAAGTTTAATGTGACAAAAGCATAGACTGCAGGCAAAACAATGTGCCTAGAAGATTAAAAAGGCACAAAGACGAGCTCTAAAACGACTAACCCCCCCAACAACCACCCTACATTGTCATCTACTTTCCCCTGAGGGATGACATATTTTTTTGACAAGAAAACTGATTTGAACCAGAACGAATCATTCTGTGGAATACAAGGCCTGGGGTTTGGCTCTTTGTAAAAGGAGTATCTAAAGTGGGTAACGTTTGAGAGTTCTAAGGACAAGACGCAAGCACAAAACAACCTATTACAGGATGCACAATCAAAAAGACATCTTGAAAAACATACTGCTCTCCATATAAGCATAAAGAAACATTTGTATAACTACTTGCTGATTGCAGCACAAATCCTCAGTATTATGTAATCTAACACTCCAGAATGGAAATAACCAACACGAGCATTCTCAAGTCCATAGCCACATAGCAGGAACAAGACATCAATCCATAACAGACAGTAGCTCTGAGAAACATAATCCCAGGTATAGGGAAGAAATACTAATGCGGGAGTCGGGTACCTAATTCGCTCATACTGTAAAAGTTTCCCAATCAAAAAGCGATGACGAAATGAAGACAGCAGCTAACATCCATATGTTTAAAAATCCATCCCTCCTTAATACAGAAGTTGAGCTTCTTCTTCATTACCAAGCTTTTCCACCAAATTCCAATTCCCTTTTTCAACCTCTAAGAGAAACCAAAAGAAAAGTGAAAAAACTGTTAGTTTTCCATTAAAGCATGAACAAAACAAATATCAAGAAATACGGCTGCTACTGATTTACAGTTTTCCTCCGTTTCAAGTTTTCTAGTTTTCAACATCACGAGCAATATCTGCTGCTATCTTCCACGTTTTGAGTGAACCTGAACTTGCGGACTCACTCCTGAAAACCTTCAAACAGTGCCATGATAATTGCCTTCTGAGGGGCGACAGCTGTCTGTTGATTCCCAACAACCCATGTTGTCCCAGAAAAGGGAAAGGTGCCCCAAACCATCCTACATAATTTAAATCAGTTTCAAAAAGAGAAACAACTGTTAACAAGTCAAAATGTAATACTTCATTTATCAATCAGGAAATGAAAAAATCATCAGCAACTCAACTGTACGCATTTCCTCCATTTGGAAAGGGAGAATCTCCCCCTTAATCTAGGCTCCTGTAAACTGTGGATAAGCCCAGCCTAGATAAATCCATGGGAGAAGCAGATGGCCGAATAATGGAACAATTAGACTTCCCTTTTGGAACAGAGCTTTCATACCTCGCATATCTTGGGTCTTTGAATCACATTATTCAAAACCAGGAGGTCCTCATCTTTGGTTACAAACGAATTGAGTCGAAGGTTTTGGTACTGGGCCATCAGACTGAGACTCATTGGCTCACCTCTTACCCTTTTTGAAAACTATAGACGGGCATTCAGTCTTGCTTTCATATTTTGGACATCAACTCGCTAAGTCATTTTGATCCAACAGAAAATGCAACCTTTGTAAGCATGCATCCATGTTATGTTGCTGCTCCAGAAAGTTGACACAGACCTGGCCTTGGGAGAACGACTGTTTTTTTTTTTTTTATTTTTTTTTTTTTTTGTTTATTTTTTTTCTGTGGTTGAACGAGCTCCAGGCATCTTATCTGTTGGGCACTGTGTTTAAACCAGAAGAGACAGAACACTATCGGATGATGGTGCTTGTGAAAAATTTGGCCCTCCTAACAGATTATTGAGACCCAATTTCGTAAATTGCTTGGATGCAACTGAGACTTGGCAACTGTGGGTGTGGGCCGGCTTTGCATGGTCAGATGGTAAGGAACTTAAAGGTGGGACCAAAAGGGTGCAATAGGATTTTGCTTGGCAACAAATCCGTGATGTATCATCAGCCTACTCCTGACATGTAATTCTGAGGGCGATTGAAATCGGAAATCAGTCACAGGAAACCTGACTCTGCAAATAAAAAAAAATCTGAATAGGCCTCAAAACATATCGGCCGTAGTGACCCACCACAACCTGAAGCTTTAAACCTTGATAAGGAGAAAGGCGTTGTGAAAGTATTATAGTAGCTGAATAGCCTCCCCAAAAGGATCATAATTTTGTTAAAAAGGGATAATGTAACCTGCTTTTTATTTTCTTGTAGAACTGTATGGGGAGCAAGTCGTGATGATTGCAATGTGTAAAGGCATTTTTCAGGGTTGGGGAATTGGGTTGAGTGTTGAAGTTGCACAGGAGGTAATCGGGCTGTGGATTCACCGATGGCAGAGGCATTTGCTCAATGAGATGGTGTGAAGATATATATAATCATATGCTAACTCCTTGTGAGTGATGCTTCATATAAAGGTGTGCATGACAATGGAAAGGATGCAGGAAATTATGTGCGGGGGGCACGCTGAGGTCGTACAGTCAGATGAAAAGGATTGTGGAACCTGCAAATGGTGGCTGTGTCTGTAACGTGAGGTCGTGTGTGCACAATGGGATAGTACAAGAGGCGGTAGCACAGTAGGAGGTGGGTGGTGGTGATACCTAGGAAAAGTGAGCTGTTGCGTTCCTTAGCCTGAACCTTGGTAAAGAAAGTCTGAGGCTGAGGCAAGGGGATGGGGGTGGGTTGAATGGGTAGAGTGGGGAGCATCTGAAGTTGCTGCTGTCCATGATGGAGTGTCTGTGCATATGACGCTGTAAACTTGTAGGTTAGCAGAGGATCTGGGGGGTGCCAACAAAATGATGGTGCACCATTGAGGTGACCGTATGCTGCAGTCACCGTGAGGACCCAGGAAACAAGTTGGTGGAGGCTGAGACGGAACTGGGGGTTGAATGGTTCATTTTGAAACCGTGGCGGCGGCAGGTGCCCATAGTGCTGATGACCTTGTATGCCCGATATTAGGGCCCCCTGAACATTTCCTGACTTATGCTGGTTTTTCAAGGTATATTGCAGATGTCATGTTCTGATAACCCAAAGCCTGAGAACTCATAGCATGGGGTTGTCAAATTTCTGTTGAAAAAGTTAGTACGGTAACAGCCAATAGAGTTGAAATCAAGCAAGGAAAAGCAAAGGACCTTGTTCTGCACTCACCGGGCACAGTTTTGGTCGATGCTCCTAGCGATAGACGATGCAGAACTTGAGAGCCACACAAGTTGGCAGAAAACAAGAGAATTGCCGACAGTGCATCCACTGCAATGATTTGAACATTCTGATAGTGGACCTTGCCAAGTGCATCCACTTCTGTGAGAGAGACAATGCACGAATATCTTTCCAATAGTCGCCGCGAAGTTCTTTGTTTGACTCCATAAGCAGCTGATGCAAAAAATTTCAAATCATTTTACCAGAAATTGCTGACACCATCTTAATATGACACATAGAGATAACAGATGCGGACCTTTTGAATTTTCCACTGTTACAACATGGCCATCACAAGGGCACGCATGGGTGTGGCTGGCAATGGTATGCCAGACAGGGTCGACAGAACAGGTGCATACACGGTGCTTGCACAGCTTCTCCTGGATATACAAGGGAACGACAAAACGGACAGAAAGAATTCCTGAGGAAGCAACTGTATGTTGATGACACATTCATTATCGAATCCCATGCTGAATTACAAGTTCAGAAAATTTCTCCAAGCATTAAACCTGCTAAAGAAAAACAGGTTAAACAGATGCCTATACGGAAAAAAAAAAAACCAAAGATAGGAAACAACAATTGTAATTAGACTAGGAATTAAATGATTCCACGAGTGTAGGCAGAAACGGCAAACCTTGCGTTAGCACAAAAATAAAACCTAGAACATTCAGCACAAAAATCATGCTCAAGAGCCAAGAGTTGCAGCAGGTGACAAATCGGAGTAACATAGGATTGAATTTTATCAGTGAAAGTTGTTTCTAATGTGATACGAAATGGATAAGACCTCAACAAGAGAGAAGTTGGCATGACAGTAATGAAAAAAATGATCGTAAAAAATGGAAGCACTTCAATCTTTCCCATAAGTTTATTCACAAAGATTTGATTTTTTTTATGAATCGCAAACATGAAATTACTGTCAGTGAAGAAGATTTTCTCATTCCCTAGAGAAATGAATACAGTAGTAACCTGGTACTTAGTTTCCGGTGAAAGAATTGAAAATGGAATATATAATCAGTACATCCCATTACAAAGAAAAACGTACACAATGAAATTTGTCCAAGTTATGCAAATGAACCTTTGATGTTGAACAGCTGGCACTATAGATAAAACATTAACGCTGCCAAAGAAGGCGAAATAGTAAAAACACCATTCATTATTATGTCCGTTTCCCTGCCCAAAAAAAAGTCAATATGAGAAAAATGAAGCCAAATGTAGCTCATACTAACAGGCCATCTCGGTCATCCCAATTCATTCAACACATAGTAAGAACAACTACATGTTGATCAGCACTCAGATTGTTTAGATACACCATATTTGTCTTGATATGGTAAATTTTTTTGTTTTCGGAACGTCTGAATAGACAGGCAGCTGGCAAGATTCCTATACAGCATTGAAAAGAAAATTTTCTGGGATTATCTGAGATCGAATTAAAAGCTTTTGATTCATTGTAAGATCGAATTGAAAAATCTTTTAGTGAAGCCTGCAAAGTCAAACACTGAAAAAGGCGGAGGTAAGGACAATGTCGGAGGGAGTGTAAACATGAGATGTTCATGAGCAACCCGTAAATGGCGCGAAAAAAAAACGAAAAGAAAAGAAATCGCATGCTAATCAATGAAGTATATCACCGTCAACGGGAACAAACCAACTAACAAACTGAAAAAAAAACAGCAGAAGAAGCACGAATGTGGAAACGGTACAAATCCAAGGAGATTAACGGACAAAAATTTAGATCCGAACAAAAGTCAAACAGAATGGTCACGGGCAGTTTGGCAGCAGAAAAGGTAAGTCGTTTAGGAGCGAAAAAAAAAGAAACAGGAAACCAAGCAAAGCACCAAGCTTGGTGAGCACCTTCGAAAACAAAGCACCTATTACATCAAATCAAAATACTAAAGCCAATGGCAAAACGCAACACATGAGAACCAGGACACCTCGGCATCAATCATCGTGCAAGAAAAACGATTTCGATCATAAAATCCCAAAGATCTACTGTTGATAAACTCATCGCAGGACCTAGAACCGATCAAGAACAATCGAAACAACATGCCGAAGCAACAGATCACCGGAAGCAAATGTAACAGAAGATCGAACGCACGTCCAAGAAATCACCCCTTAGCCCGAACCCAAGAAGGATCGGAGGATCACACGCGATCTTTCCGCCTCGGCGTCCTGCAAACAATCCAGCCAAACACAAGAAGGAGAAAAAGGAACCAAGGATTAAGTCGGGGAAGGCGTAAAAACCAAAAACAAGAAGGATCGATCGGAAGAAACGAACACTCGGGCGACGAAACGGCAGGAAGCAACTGTCGTCGGTGGGAGGAGCGACGCCGCAGAGATGACGTCTGCTGAGCAAACAGAGTGGAGAGACGGAGTGTGTAAAGGGGAAGGTAGAGTGAGCGAGACGTTAGTCAAAGAACCGCCACAAAACGACAAAACGCGCGAGACATAGAACAAGGGGTGTAAAAAAATTATTTCTTTTTTGACCTTTGGAGGTGGGGCCCGTAGACGTTCTTTTATTCCATTTGGTCGGGGCTTGAATTGGACCACCACCGCGACCATGACCGTCCGAAAAGTCTAGGACTTTTTCGAGTTTGTTTGGCTAGTCTGTAAAAAATGTAACGGTTTTTAGTTTTAAAATTTACCGACTAATACTTTAAATTTCAATATAGAAAGAAGCCGACCGGTTTTTAAATTTAAAAATAGAAAAATTGGTCTTTCAAATACTAATTTTTCTTAAGGCACAAAATCGATCTTACAAAGGTCAATTTTAGAGCATTAGCCAATAAATTTTGAACTAAGTACTCTAATTCGCAAATTTTTTGCTGACCAACATTATTAAGAAATAAAACTCGTCTTCTTTTTTAAGGTTGTCGGATCAAAAGTATAATAAAAAATATCGCTGGCTTCAAAAAAATACGATTTTAATTTATAAAAATCTCTAAATATCGTTTAACCGCGCATCTTTATTTATAAAGAATTTGCGATTCCTGCATCGTGGGGAGAACTGAGTAATAACATGAATGAGAATCACGCTTCTAACCCTTAACTTAGTATCTGTCTCATTGCAGCATTAGTACACAAGGATAAATCTTTTATAAGTACAGGGGCGAGGTTTACATCCTTGTCCGTGTCAAATACGTGGTTCCCAACCTCGTCTTTGTGCAATTACACCTAAAGTGAAGTTGGAAATTGCGTCTTATTTATAAATTGGATAGTGTAGTTCTCTACCGAGATGGGTATTTTGGTAAAATCGAACCGTATTTTATAATTGTTTTTAAAAACTATATCATAAAAATTCTTTTGATATCGATTCATATTTCATCTTCACGTAGGAACATCATCCAAAGAAACATGATCAAATATTTGGCATTTGGCAAGCAAAGGGGTAATAACAATGAGCCAAACAAAGAAAATTAAATGCCCACTCCCTTCTTTTAACTCGTTTTGAGTAACGTCATAATAATCTGGGGTTCTCTCTTTCTTAAGTGGGCGGGACTTTACAGTATCAACACATCTTTTCATTTCTTGGCTGTCATGTCATGTAATGTCGTAACGTCAGTAAAAGACAAAAAATAATAATTAGATGATCAATCATAGGGAAAGGGAAAAGAAGGCATATTCCAATTCTAAGGATACCACGAGAAAAGAAACAACGCATGATCCTCTCCTGGCAAACCTCCTTTTTAAACACTACTTACCAATTCCATCTTTTGGGATCCCCCCGACGCCTTAGCATCCGATCCCCCTCTCCTTTTGGGATTCTCTAATTTGTTCGATCAGAAGCCCCCCCCACAACCCACCACACAATTTGCTCATCACATCACAATTCACCATTCCTCCTCAAAGACAGAGACAGAGACAACCTCGTACCTCCCCACCCCGATCTCGTTCCCCTTTTTTAACTCTTAATAATTACAATTACTCGCCCGATTTCTATTTTTTTTCTTTGTTTAAAAAAAGTAAACACATAAATAAACCAGGCATCCCCATTCATTGGCTTTCGCTTTCCCCCCTGGAGGTAGGAAGGCTGGTCCCCTGGCCTCCTCCTCCGACCCACCTGCCAATCAACTGGAAAGATCCAAACTTCTGATCTTTCGTCCCCTGGTATTTTCTGGGTGTCGTTCAGATTTTCGTGGGTGGTCGTTTCCGGGCAATGGCTAGGGGGCGATTCTCTTCCTTGGTCTTTAATGTTGATATGATGTTTCTGGGTGTTTGCAGGGATTTTGCTCTGTTGTTGTCGATTTTTGTGGGGACTACTACCCTGGGGAGGGCCCGGCGTTTCTCTTATCCCTTTCCAGAAGGATTCATTTTCGTTGGGGGGGTTTTCGTCCCCCCCAACTCACTCAGATGGGGATGTCCGACGACAACATCAGGGGGCTTATCCTGGCCCTTTCGTCCAGCGTCTTCATTGGCTCCAGCTTCATCATCAAGAAGAAAGGTCTCAAGAAGGCTGGCACGACTGGAATCAGGGCAGGTTGTTTTTGTTGATTGCTTGTGACGATGGTTATGACAATGTGTTTTTTGGATTGATTTGGAGAATGAATTGGCAATCATTTTTTGGGTTGACTGGATTTCTTATTAATTTTTTCCTTGACAGGTTCCGGGGGATTTTCCTACTTGTATGAGCCATGGTGGTGGACTGGGATGGTTACCAGTGAGTTTTTAATTTATTTAGTAATGTTGTCGTGAGGAAGGACTTTGATGGTGGACCTTTTCGGTGCATGTCCAATAAAATCGAGAGGCAGATAGCCTGTGTTTGTGGCTGCTGGGTCCCATCCTCTTGTTTTTGTATTGCATCCGATTGTGTTCGACCGCAGATAAAATTTTTCTTGGGTGGCCTTTTTCGCAGTGATACTTGGGGAGATTGCGAATTTTGCTGCTTATGCATACGCGCCTGCGATTCTTGTTACTCCCCTGGGGGCTCTGAGTATTATTTTCAGGTGAAGCCCTCTCTGTTACTGTTGAATTTTGGATTGAATGGCATGATATGCGGAGTAAATGTGATATGTGTTGTTGATATGTCTGCCGCAGTCTAGTTGCGTTTAATATTAACAGAAGGGTTACATGACATAAATGCAGCGCAGTACTTGCCCACTATATTCTCGAGGAGAAGTTGCATGAGTTTGGTGTTCTAGGATGCATACTCTGTGTTGTTGGCTCTACAAGCATTGTGCTGCATGCTCCAAGAGAGAGGGACATCGAGTCCGTTAAACAAGTGTGGCAGCTTGCTACCCAGTCGGGTAATTTATCGTGAGATTTATGTTTCGGGCAAGCTACTATCTCTCGTGTCTGATCCGTTTGTTTTCTTATTGCAAAAGCAGCAAGCAGTGTTGAGATCAACTAACTGTTTGATCTTCTTCTGACAATAGGTTTTATCGTCTACTCTTGCATGGTTGTAACCATGGTTTTCATTCTCATTTTCCGAGTCGTGCCACGATATGGACAGACCCACATGGTGGTATATATTGGAGTCTGCTCTCTCATGGGTTCTCTCACAGTGGGTTTTACCTCATCCGTTTCATCCTTCTTTTTAGTATTCCGATGCACTTATCGCATGATCAGAGCATGATGCCCATATCATTTTATCATTTTGCAGGTGATGAGTGTAAAAGCAGTGGGCATCGCCATCAAACTCACGTTGTCGGGAATGAATCAATTCATGTACTTTGAGACATGGGTCTTCATTATCATCGTCATAGTTTTCTGTCTCACACAGATCAACTACTTGAACAAGGTAATCTTCTGTCCTTACGCCGAGAAACTACCTGGATCTATTCAGGTGGATTCATGGTCTGATGCTTCAGAGCTACTGCCGTTTCACCTCCTTACCTGAAAGTAGGCAATAATCGTCTCTTTGTTACATCACCCCCCGACGACATGCTAATCTTTAGCTTCTCTGCAGGCTCTAGACACATTCAACACCGCAGTTGTGTCCCCAGTGTACTATGTGATGTTCACAACCTTCACCATCCTGGCCAGCATGATCATGTTCAAGGTAAGCTGAAGCAATTCTGCATTCTGGCATTATTTCCGGCAGTTTTTTCCCGCATGACAAAACTCAGGACTCGTCCGATATACATACGATGCAGGACTGGGACTCGCAAAATGCTTCACAGATCGTGACCCAGCTCTGCGGCTTCATCACGATCGTATCGGGGACGTTCCTTCTGCTCAAAACAAAGGACATGGGCGACGAAACGAAAGTCGAAAGTCCCGTCTTTAGCCCCAAGAGGGACCCTAACTCGTGCCCCGCATAGCCGGGGAGGAAACACCAGAGGCGTCGGTGCTTCATTGTCCTCGCAGGAATCCCCGATCACGTCGAGAGAATGCGATGCAACAGACAGACAGACGCGAGAAAACCTGTTTTTGTTAACACAGAGCCCAGATGACAATTAAAAGGAAAAGAAAAAAGAAAGAAAGAAAAGGAAGAAAGAAACGCAAGAGAAGACAATTAAAAAAGGAAAGCATGACGGGGGAGTTGGTTGTCCGTTAGTTTGGAGATAGGAAATAACTTTAACCGGACTCAAATTTTTAATTGAGGAATATGTTTTCTATTTCTTTTTATTATTTTTTGTCATTGGACAGCAGGGCTACGGGGATGTGCATAGGATCTCTTTCGATTGCGAAACTCAATTCTTTTCTTTTAGTATAAAATTCTTCTTATTTGAGATGCTTGCCTTTATATTAATTTTTATTTTTAATATAATCACCTTCTTTTAAAGTCATGTGAAATCCCATAAATCTGTAGTGTCAATTGTTTAATAAACACAAAGATGATATTTTAAAGGAGATTGGAGATACTAAATATTTAAGGGGGTGATTTATTTACAGTATGTTTAAGTGATTATCATTTTAATGAAATAAATTTTTAACGTTAAAAAGCAAAAATAAGTAATTAAAGTTATCTTAATATAATACTCAAAGTAATTTATATTTAGAAGTTTAAGAGATTATTCATTTACCAGAATTTAATAAATTAATTGCCAAATACTTTTATATAACCATAAAAAAGCGACTAGAACCGCAAAATATTTCAATCATAATTTTTACTGACTATTAAAATATTATTAAATTCGGGGACAATCGGCTGGATATAAAGAAGCCACGCACAAATAGGCCCAATAAAAGACGGCTCACTCAAGCCCTAACAACTAGACCTAGGGTTTTGGAAGAACCCGCAGCCGCCGGAACCAGAAACAGTTCTTCTCGAGGGCCAGTCTCCTCCCCCCCCCCCCCCCCACTCAGCGCTCCTTACAATGGTCAGCTCCCGTCCATTACCGCTAATGCGTGCGTGATCATGTCGATTTGCTTGGAATGGCCGCGGCCGGTTCCTCGTGATTACCTTTTGTTTGGTGTTCATTATGCGATGCGCGTCTTGGGTCGAGATCAGATCTCGTTCTCGTCGCGATAGTGTCGGTTGGGACTTTCCCTGGCTGTGTGAGTGGATTGGGACTTTCCCTGGCTGTGTCGGTTGAACCTCGCGGAGTTGCAGTTTTTGTTTCTTTGAATTAGTTTTGCAGTTGGAGTGAATTAGACCTCGATTTTAGGTCGTGAATGTGCTTGATGGTAATACAGTTCAGTCCAATATGCAAGGAAATACAGCCATTTGAGATATGAGCGTGCCTTGGATACACGCATATTTGTTAACTCTCTGTGGAGTGGCACATTGCAGTTAGTACGAGCTCTTGAATACATTGATGGATTCTGGTATTGTCTTCGATGAGTGAATTTAAATGTAGATTTACTATTTGATGATATGTCATATCTTATTGTTCGTTTTATTTTTCCTTCTTAAATACAGGCGCGTGGATTGAAGAAGCATTTGAAGAGGCTCAATGCGCCCAAGCATTGGATGCTTGACAAGCTCGGTGGCGCCTTTGTGAGTAGCCCCTCGGAATAATTCGTTTCTTTATTTTTCGTCGTCGTGTCATCTGAACTTACTCGGACTCCTGTGTTTCAGGCTCCTAAACCATCATCTGGACCCCACAAATCCAGGGAGTGCTTGCCCTTGATCCTTATCCTGCGAAATAGGTTGAAGTATGCTCTCACTTACCGTGAGGTGATTGCCATCCTGATGCAGAGGCACGTTCTCGTTGATCAGAAAGTCAGGACTGACAAGACTTATCCCGCTGGTTTCATGGGTCAGTATTTTTATATTTGTATCGCCTTTTCTGTTTCTTTATGGTTTGATTTGCAAATATCTTTGTTCTTTTGGATGGTACATCTATTTGTTTTTCCTGTCCTGTTGGTTTTGCTGGAATGGTAAGTAGCTAGGTGGTCTTATATCTTTGTAACCTTGTAACTATCATGGGGATTTCTCTGCAACTAGGCTACCTTTTAACTTTTTACTGTTGATAAGTGCTCTTGCTGATGTTATCTATATTCATTAAATCTTTTTGTTCGGTCCCATTCCATAGTAGTGGTTGTTGGTCCCTTGCCTCTTATTCCATGAAGAGGATACCATGTGGGAATTCACCTTATTTTCGGAAACTTTGAATGCATCACTAGCTCTTGCTCTCTCTGATTTGCTGTCTATGCTCAGATGTTGTCTCCATTCCAAAGACCAATGAAAACTTCCGTCTTCTCTATGACACCAAGGGGCGTTTCCGCCTTCACAGCATCAGAGATGAAGAGGCAAAGGTAGTGATTAAACAAACAATAAAGGTGACCGTTTGGATGCATTTCCTCGACCTTGATGACGCTGAGTGGTTCTTTGTGTCTGCAGTTCAAGCTCTGCAAGGTCCGTTCAGTCCAGCTTGGACAGAAGGGCATCCCTTACCTCAATACCTACGACGGCCGCACCATCCGCTACCCAGACCCCCTGATCAGGGCCAATGACACCATCAAGCTCGACCTGGAGAGCAACAAGATCACCGACTTCATCAAGTTTGATGTGGGCAACGTGGTGATGGTCACTGGAGGTAGGAACAGGGGGCGTGTTGGGATCATCAAGAACAGGGAAAAGCATAAGGGTAGCTTCGAGACCATCCACGTCCAGGATGCCGTGGGGCACGAGTTTGCGACCCGTTTGGGCAACGTGTTCACCATAGGGAAGGGAGCCAAGCCCTGGATGTCCCTCCCCAAGGGCAAGGGTATCAAGCTGTCAGTCATCGAGGAAGCTAAGAAGCGTCTGGCCGCCTCCCAGGCATCTGCATCCGCCTAAACTTGAAAGCAATCTCGTGTCCCCCCTGGGTTATGTCTTTTGATTGTGTCCGATATTCATTGTTTGATTAGCCTTCGAAAAGGATAGAGATAATCGTGCGCCGAGTGCGGGCACTATTTTGGGGAAATCATATTTAACTTTTTGGTGCTAATTAGTTTTGGACCGACGGTTTTAGTTTAAATCGGAAAATGTTGCCGTTCTTGTTTGTTATTGTGAAATGATGATCCCTTGGCCGGAGCGTTGTGCCGGTCCGATCACGCAGCTTGAACAATGCTGCGGCGATTCAGCCAGCGTCGTTTCGTTCAGGGTTTTCAGATGTTACCGTCTTTTTTACGACAGAAAAAAAACGAGTTTGCCTTTCCCTCCCCCGCTCTCTCTCTCTCTCTCACTCGGTGTTACTTTGTTTGCCCTCGGCGACTAAGACGACCAATCAGCGCTTGTCAAGTCTCTAGAGAGAGGAAATGGAAATCAGCGATTCCTCCATCCCCCGACACCCTTGATCCTCTCTCTCTTTCTCTCTTGGAGTTCTTTAGACAGTCTTTCTGAGAGAGAGGTGTGATGCTTGAGGCCATGCCTTGGGTGGTTTAGGCTTTTGGTTTGGTTCCGATTATTGGGCACTCTGTTTTTTTTTGTGGTTTTTCTTTCTTAGTCCAGTTCTGTTGCTTTATTTGTTGATGGTTTCAGTGCAGAAGCGGAAACAAGTGTGATGTTCCCCGTCCACCATCCCCTCCAGAGCATTAAGTGGTGGAGTAGATGTGTCATGCTAATCAGAATTAGGTGACTTAGTAGTACTATTTATATATGGAAAAGACGGTGAACTTGAGTCTTGCATTTGCGTATTCGAGTAGGAGTTCCTTATTTGGTATTCTGAATTTACTAACAGAGCAAGTGTCTTGGTATTCTATCTTTCTCTACCAGAACTGCCCTTGAATTAATAGCATTGAAAGGATGAATATTAGTTCAACTGGGGATTTCCCGGATTATTAAAGTAACGAGGGCTATCGCTTTTTGTTTTTCTGATGGATTAGGATTTTATTCCAATATTGTCACGGTACATTAGAGTTGCCTGCCGGCCGTTGTGAACATGAGGTCACTTTGCGGATCACTTTTGCTTCTCCAAATGCTGCCCTCCTTCGAGTTTGTGACTTCTCATTGTTCCTAGTTTATATATTGAGTTGTGGTTGAGATGCTAGAAAGCGTGTAATCTATCAAATGACCAACTGTTGCTCCATAGCCTGCTCATCTTGATTTGTTTTACCATTTAACTTTTGTTGATTTATTGAAGTGTCTTTGCTCGTGGTCATGCAGTGTTGATTTGTCTTTTCTTTTTTTTTTTTGCAAATTGTGGGGATTTCTTTTCATCTTATTGTTTTGATCCAGGTCTCTTTGATAATCTAGTCAGTCACTAAATAATTGTCATTAGGCTGTGGCAATTAAAGCATGGAAGATGGATTGTCGAGCTTATGGGGTCCCGTTACATCAACAGACTGGTGCGAGAAAAATTATGTGCACACATCATATGTTGCAGAATTTTTCAACACTATATCAAATGTCCCGTGCATAATATTGGCTCTCTTTGGCCTCGTCAATGCTGTGAGCCAACACTTTGAGAAGAGGTTTAGCGTTCTTCACTTGTCTAATATGACACTAGCTATCGGAAGCATGCTATATCCCGCCACTTTACTGCGGGTGTAAGTCAATGTCAGCAACATCATTCCTGTGCATGTTTCAATTTGTGGCCTTTTACTCCTTTTGAGTTTCATTTCGTCACCAGAATATATCTAGACAATAATTCGGTGTCTGAAATTTATGCGTTATTACTCCAGAGCAATTTCTTAGTCGTGTATCCTCTTTCCATGTGAAGTTGAGTGATTCCATTGATATAACTCTACCAATACATTGACAATGTGAAAGGCTTGTCGTCCTTACAAACTCCTGTATTCCTGTGGGATAAGAGTGAGTAGGTGTGTATGCTAGGGTCTTATTGGAGTTATTTTCTTGATCACGATCAATTGATGTGGAAGATCTTGTTCGGGACTATTGATTTTTGGGTCTATTCTTTTCACCTTATTCATAATATAAGACCTAAGGGATTGTGAACCATTGTCCACTGTTCTGGTTATCTTATTGTTTTCATTGTGATCTTGTGAAGCAGTCAACAGCAAGGAGATGAAACACCAATGGTTTGGGAAATGCTTTTATACATCTACATCCTTCATTCACCCGACTGGCACTACCGAAGCACGATGCCGATGTTTCTGTTTATTTATGGCGCTGGATTCGCTGTTCTCCATTCGCTGGTGCATTTCGGTGTTGGTTTCAAATTTCACTACGCGATACTGTGTCTCCTCTGCATCCCTAGGATGTACAAGTACTACATCTACACGGAAGAGAAATCAGCGAAACGCCTCGCAAATTTATACGTGGCAACGATAGTTCTGGCCAGTTCCTGTTGGCTTTTCGATAAATTGCTCTGCAGGAAAGTCTCGTTGTGGAGTATCAATCCACAGGGTCATGCTTTGTGGCTTGTCCTGATGGGCTTGAACTCGTACTTCGCAAACACTTTCTTGATGTTTTGTCGGGCCAAGCAACTAGGTTGGAATCCAAAGGTCGTTCTCTTCGCGGGAGTGCTTCCCTACGTGAAGACCCAGAAGCCAAAAACAACATGACAGATGGTATGGACGATGATGCCGCCACCGCCAAGCAAGAGGTAATAGAAGCAATCATGTTTTAACAAGTAGATAGCAGGAAGTAGTTATTCTTTAGCATCATGTTGTCATGTAAATTGGTACTCGATTGAGGTAAATGCATTTGTTTAAGCTATTACCAAGATTCCAATGATCCAACATTTTATATGACAGCGTCATCTGCTAGTTCCTGTGTTATGCAATGGTTTTGGGAGAGGAATAAGATGTGGGATAAATTTCAAAATGGGACTGCCACCCATATCTCTTGCTCTGATTGATTGTGTCTCCCTCCAGTTTTGTCTAGTTAACTTTAAAACCCATTGCTCATTGTCTGGCAAGATTTCCATTTGAGCGATTCTCTTAATTACGTTAAGGCGTTGAGGAAGTTAGTGCGAATTCGTTTGGCCGCATAGGGCTCATTTCACTGAAGAAGAGGAGGAGGGCTCTTTTCACACGGCACTTCTCTCGCAAATCGATTTTCTCACCGTCTCGTCTTCTTCAGCGTAAGCGATCTCATGATTCAAGGGACTGTGCTCAATCTCTTCAGTTCGGAGGACGTCAACTATTTCATGTCTCAATCGATCTATAGATCTTTGATGGGGAACAAGATTTCTTTTATCGATATGGAAGTTCCAATCCATGCCAATCTAACAAAGAAAAACCAAACGCAAGTGGGTGACATCGAATTTTCCTTAATGGTAAGGAATCCGTCCAACAGATTTGAGGTACTTCATTCTTTCCACGTACTCCTGATCATCATTGCACCGCTGCAAGGCAATTCATGCACGGCAGCGGGATGTGATGCTGGTGTTTGAGAACGCGATGCTCTTCAATGATGCCGATACCGTCTATATTACAGAAAGTAACTCATTATAGACTTATTCTCGCAAAGAAATTCATGGTCTAGCCGTTCGTTGTTCATTTGTTTTCTTCCCGTGTATTTCGGGCTCTCGAGATAAAAGAGGTCGCCCAGAATATTTCATGTGCTCAAGTCCGACCCCGATCACTTCCAGGAGAAAGTTCTTTGGCTCAAAACGGGTCTAACCCAAGAAGTGTACCAAGGCTAATGTGAGACAACGGGATCCCAAAGTGAGAGATGAAGGAACTGCTGGACGTAAGAGGCCGGAAGCAGGTTTTCAACTGCCTGATTCCGTTTGACCCAAGCATACGTCGCGAGCTCGTCTGCTGAATAAAGCCATATGTCTGCAGGCATGGCAAAAATCCAGAGCTCCGCCAATGCAAAGTTGCTATACCTACTACGACAGTGAGAAGAGTTCGAGTGGAACGGAGAATGGGCCGATGCCTGAACACGGCTTTCATGGCAGGAGTCTATCGAATCTTCCAACTTTACTGGCACTGAGACCTGAACACCTCTGGGGTAATCAAGCGAATCTGCCGATTTCAAACTTCGCAAATGTGAATCCTCAGGGTTCGAACTTTCCAGATCAGAACATATCTGCACACAATGGCATTGGAGATGAAATGAGTTTTCCAACAGTGAACTCCTCGAGGACAAACATCCATAATCACCCTGGAGGGCAAATGAATCAGCTGGATCTGTACCTCTTGCCACCTGTCATGGGAGGCGAAAATCAGGGGGTCTCCCAGCACTCGAACTTGTCTGGACTTGTCAGTCAGATCAGCGGCAATCGGATGAATACTTCAAGTCCAAACGAGGAGCTACATTGCAGTGCTACCAAAGAACAGCACAAAAGAGGATTATTACTTGCCAGAAGGATTGCCCAGACAACGTTCCAAAGAAGGATCCGGCTCCTCAAGACCGATGATGCCTCCGCTTATGGACAAACCTGCTAACTCCGGCCTTTCCATCGACAATGAAGTTGGCAACCAAGGAGCAATCAGTTGGTTGGATTGGCAACCAAGGAGCAATCAGTTGGTTGGATTATGTGAACATGGATAGCCCAAATTCACGTGATGCGGGAGGAAGTAGCAGCCATGCCGTCAAAGACATATCATACCCCCTGAGATCTTTAGCCGTCCGGTGATATTAGAAGAGCCCCAGCAGCAGGAGTCCGGCCCCAGGGAGGCTGTCCAGACATCGCAACCACGGTCAAGGCAGATCATCAAATGAACAGGAGACCGAATAGCAGATCCAGAATCGCAAGGGCAAGGGAAAAGTGGGTTACTGATGCGGTCCAAGGGGCCTCTCAACAATCTCAGTAGACATCTATTTCCATGCGCAACATTCGACTCAATACATGTATTGTGTGATGAGTATGATCCATCATGCAGGAACTGATATTTCACGAGACAATTCAGGTCTGGACCTGATCATGCACGAAGGTAAACAATCTGCAACTTAATAATGGTCTTATACACAAAACTGCAATCCAAACGATGTTTAATCCTCTCAGTCAAGCCAAAAGCACTGAACACAAATATTTAAGGGGATGGCAGCATTAGATGATCTATGAGAGATGCTGAGAATATACAATTAATGCTACAAGACTTAAAAGAATGAAACAAATATAGAGACCGTCCTGGACGCGAGGAGATTCAAAAGAGAGGGAGCTCAGTGTGTGTTTAAAGAATGTTGATGGCTCTTAGCAGCCGGCGGCTTTTAGAAAATTATCATACGGGCTCGACGGGGGCAATCTCAAAGAATGCTGCCTGTATCCTTGAGCGCAGCAGAGAACGAGCTTGTTTTCTGATGCCTCCAATCCCTGGAACAAAAGAGGTTTTGAAACCCGGAACTGGATGTCTTTAAGTCATTAAAAGCTATTTGTCTCCTCACCAAGTCAGGGATCGGAAGATCCCTTGCACTTCCGCAGGAAAGGACGATGGCCCGGGTTTCTTCTCCGTTCTTGACGCTATGAAGAACCGACATCTTCAGCAGCAGCTTGCCCGTAACGAGTGCTTCACATTGATTCTTCATCTGATCATAAGGTACAGGTGTTGAGGAAACCGGCATGTTCGTAACCTGACTAGCTGTTTCCAGGACCTGTCCACAAACAAATATCATCATATTCTAGATAGGATTACAGCCAAAACCTAGTTTACCTACAACAGCCTTGCAGAAGATTTGCAATGAAATTAAGAATGCATCGACAAAGTCATACAAGATATCCACTCATCTCTGCCTCAAATAGATGCATATCCATTTCATCTATCAAACCCATATGGATATCCATTTCATTTCTTTTTCTCTTTGTTCACAGAATACAGTCGTTTTGAAATCTGTTCAACGTGCTTTTATCTAGAAAAACCTAATGAAATGCAACGAGCCAATACCAATCACTAAAACAAACCTGCCAGAGCAGTAAGAAAGCCCTTTCCCTCAGTTACACAAGGTAATACGAGTAATTCACGAAATATTATGCTAGTATTGATACGATTGAACACAATCTTTTCTTCGTGGAAAGGATAAATAGATTAGATGGCGAATGCCATAATTTTATACAGTACTCTCCTGGTATAAAATACTCAAGGAAGTAGAAGTTATGGCACAAGATATGAAAGTAAAAACTAGTCTTACAGATGCCAAGAGCTGATTGACGCTAATAATATCCATAGTGTTGGAAGAGAGGGATGACTTGCGATCTGACTGACTCCCACATGGTTCAAGAAATACCTCATCATCTGTGAAGCCAGCTATCGGCATGTCCTGTGAAAGATCAAAAGCCAATGAGGACGAATTCAACGACAAAAACAGAGTACATAGTAGAGGCCCTTACATCTTCCAAAGCCGGAAAATCTATTTGGGCTAGCGGTGAACAAGGTTTCGGGGTATCCATAAATAGGGGAGCTCCAGTAGGGTATGCTTCATCAGGTAAAAAAGCTTCGAGAAATTGCCCCTTCAAGTCCGATAGTTCCTCCTGAGTTCAGAAATACCAAAAGCCCACATTCAAGTGGCGTGAAATTCATAGGATCAAAATCTATCAAGTATTGAAATGGCACAACCCTTATGGCTAAATACTTGATACTGAGTGATTTTACTCTAATGAACAACATTTAGAAGTACTATTCAGATTCATCTCAAAGTCTGAATTAATCTTCCTTTCATAAGTGGCAGATAATTAGTTGGAGGTTTCATTATGAACTCCTACACAGACACTGAAGTCAAATTGTATTTATAAGCTGAACAACTATTCAATACATTCCGTGAGGCATAAAAAATGAAGAGTGGATACCCTCTAACAACAAATAAACATGTTTGGTAAGCATGATCCCACAAATACCTCGGGCAAATGCTCAAGTTTGGCTGTCAGGTGTGAAAAAATGGTCTCCTTAAACTGTTTGTCATCCGAGCCGACTTCTGAAAGTGACTTTTGGACAGAAGCCTCATCTTCCTCCGTTGTGATGCCTGTTTGTGGCACTGAATATACAGCCCGAAGTCTGCTGTCATCTATCAACTCGAGACAAGGATCGATCTGTCCAAGTATAGACAAAGGAAAAGATAAGCAATCAGTGTAGACATACACTTAAAACATAGGCAGCAAAAAGTAGGTTCTGCAAGAATAGGATCATGCAGCCGTGAATCCAGACATAGATGGAAACCATCACTTGTGTGCATATGAAGTGCTCCTGGCTGAGCACATGTGAATAGTACATGCACCAAGTATATATTTTCTTGTGTAAATGCAAGCACGCAGAGGAGAGGGTTGGTGAGAGAGTAACTGTTTTCTCTGTCAGTGGAGTTTTGATGAAAGAAACAAGCTCCAGGAAACTTCCTGCCTTGGCTGCGAATAGAAGCATGCATGTTGCCAAAGTATATATGGATCTTCTTCTTGAAGGTTGAAAACCACCTTCAACAAGATAAAAAAATAGGTGAACAAAATGTGGATATAGGCACTCAATTTGAACAGAAACTTACCCTGCAATCAAATTACAGAGAAAATGGTAGAAGTACGAACCCTCTCCATCTAAAGAAATGCTCCTTAGGGATAATGCCAACTGGAAACATTGTACCAAGGATGTATAATTTGAGGTCTGCAGAAAAAGGAAAATCACCACAAATAAACAAAAACGCATACAGAGGTTAGACAAAGAATGGATCTAATCCTTTCAAAGATGAACAAGCCCAATGTCATTGTGCTATGATGTACACAAACAGTGGTCAAATAATTCAGAGTTGATTTGATTGTGATGTCTGACATGGAACTAATTCATAATACTGACCAAAATTCAGAGCAACAGAAGACAATCATGATTCACAAATGTGTTGCCATAATTTTTCAGTCCATAAATTTTATAACTATGGGTGGACAGCACCACTCCAGAGAAAGGATGGAGGAGCAGACAGTAAAATGCAGACACAACGTATAGCCCATCTTACCTTGGCCCAAGTAAAAAGGAAAGCCACATTATATGTGTGTGCCATTGCCTCGTAATTCGCAGGAGTGTTTTCAAAAGAGGTAGCCTGGACCCAAATTGATGATAGCAGAAGGCTGACTTGGTGACTACTCAAGCGAAGCGAAGTAAGGGGCTGAAATCAACAGGCGAGAGAGGCGACAGATTAAACCTTTATTTACATGATTCATTCAAGAAAAGTAAGAGAATGTGATGGCCAGTCTCATACTGTTTCTCCATCAACTACAGCAAGTTTGTAGCTCTGAGAATTGAAAAGAATTCCAGAAACCCGTGGATGATCGGGATCTTCGGATATTATCTTTTCCTCTTGTTGCACTGTCACAGGTTCAGTGGCATTTACTTCTTCATTCTTGTGACCGACACTTCTCTTAGTTAGCTTCAGAGAGGTCCTCCATAATGGGAAATTAGATTCCACAGGAAAAGATGATCCTTCCTGACTTGACCGAGGAAGCAGTGATGGCATGAGAACAATAGATAGAATGCTGTGTGCACCAACTCGGGTTTCATGGTCCGTATGGGACAAAGAAAGCAAAAGGTTATGAAACAAAGCATGAGGGAAAGCCTGCAAAAGATCACTGTAAGGACCATGCAAACCAGCTGAAAGGAACAAAAATTCAAAGAGCGTATGCAATTTATAGCACTTGCCTTCTTATCATTCGATATGCTCTGCATGGGGGATATAATTAGAGCTGTCCGATACACGGCATACATAGTTGATCTCGCCAAAGCTGTTGTTATAGCTGGGACACTTTCCAGAACTACAGCCATCATATCCAGAATGGACCCTACATCCCTAATCTGATTGGAGGAATTATCATTAAGAGATAAAAAGAAAAACATATGATATTACACCAATGAACGATAAGGGATATCTCTTCAATGATATCCATTTACTATATTTATTGCAGACAGGGAAAAGGAATTACATGAAACTGGAAGTAAAACAACCATGGAAAAAACGTTGAAGACTTATTCTCATGGAAAAAGAATTGGCTATGCAAATCCTATTTCATCATTGCACTGAAATACATGCTATATTCTCCTTACTTTCCCAGAATACTAGAACTAAAAACTTTTTTCCCAGACGGAACTGTAGTTCTTAAAATATGAACTCTCCAGTAGGAAATGAACATGAGGATATAAAAAACAGTCAACTAGTCCGCAAAAAAATATTAATGTCACACCAAATGGAAAAACAATCAGTTGAACATCTAAAAAAAGTAGATGGTTATAAAGAGATTTTCGGTATGAGTAACAGGTTAGGTGAGCACGTTAGTCATCATGGGTAAAGGTAGGAAATGAAACAAGATGTACACAGAAGCCCTTTGGTTCAAAGTGATTTTCATCTAGGAGCAGAATCTAAGCTTTCAATAGGGAAAAATAAAACGGAATATGAATGAAGGTGTTTTTCTCCATGTTGCATAGAGTAATTACGCATCAGACACCATGATGGCCAGAATGGCTTCACTATTTCTGCATTATATGCAATTGAAATATAACTAAAAGTGCCTTAGTCTAGTGGTTTTATAGAAGTATGAATTGAACAAACTACTTTGTGAAATAACATCACATAGAGAGATGTTGTGTATACCTTCCTCGATAGCTCCGAAATACAATTCTCTAAGGCAGACTGGAGATCGATAGCATCTTTACTGGACCCAGCCCCAGAGTCTAACATTTCAGCTGCGCTATGCAGGCACCTTTTCAGTTGCTTGATCAAGTCACTGAGTGCACCAATCATAGCCACTGATGATCGCTGCTTTGCATTGCGTGTGAGATGCGTAATCACATGAACAATATCGATCTGTAACAAAGGTTTTCCTGCAATGTTCTTGTTCTCCAAATACTTAACCAGAGTAGAAAGAAGAGCATCAGAATTCCCTCCTGCAGATAGGAATTTGTACTATTTAACAGCCTTCTTAATAAAATGGACTGAAATTGATCTAACAATTTAGACAATGGGTCACGTACCTGATTCCTCCAAAAGCTCTTGAAAATACAACAAAACCGAGCACCCAATTCCTTTATCTAAGGACCAGTTATTTTCTTTATCAAAAATGTGAAATAGTGGCTCTAGAATTCGCCGCACTGTGGCAGCTTCCTTTGCTAACTTGGCCATATTTTGCAAGCAAACCCGTGACCAGTAGGAGGGACATTTGGAAGTATCCCTGCAACATGCAGAAACATTCAGATCCAGCTGAGTTGGTATTAAACTACAACATTATGTTAACTACAACTTACACGGTACGATCATGGGTAATTGAGTGGCCAGAAATTGGGATAACCTTGTTGTTCATCCCCGGAAAAGCGGCAGCCTGATCAGATCTTGACTCATTCCAAAATAAAGGATGCTGATATTGACCATCTACCTGTACTTGAGAGTCTCTCTTGTTCACTTGCAGGCACGCATAATTCTCTACCATTACGGACATTATCTGAACATGAAGGAAGTGGATCATTAAAGCAAGCCTCCTAGAGAAGAAGCAAATAGAAAACTTCTCATCTGTCCATTCAACTAGGTTCTAGAATTCTAATGTTAGCAAGTTTCTACCATATTAAATAGTAAAATCTACATGATAATTTTGCATTTCTTTTTCTAAGACAATGAAATCCCTCCCCCCTCCTCCAAAAAAAGAAAAAGAAAATCTTCTTACGTGATTTCATCAGAAAAGAAGAAGCCAAATGCGTTGATGTTTATATAATTTACAGAAGGGGAATACTATATGGATCATCTCCTTTGTCATGTGGACACAGTCCCTTTGACTCGTCAAGTATCCTACTTGAATTTCTAGTCGTCGCGGCACATGGCCCGATTAAGGGGAGAAAGTGTCCAATGGAGAGAGACAAAGGAGATGGCCATCAACTTTCCTTTACAAAATATTGAGTAGAACTAGCCTGCAAGGATACTTTAGTTCAATCCATGAAATTAAATGCTGTGGATGCTTAATCATTAGTTCATACACATGGGGCTTTCACTTTTCTTCTAATTTCAATTGAAATTAAATTAGCCCATGCTTCTAGAAAGTGGTCGTTCAAGAAGCTATTGTAACATTGAAACTAACCTTGTCAAAATCCATAGAGATATGAGAATGTTCCCCCAAGAATAATACCTGCATCAAGATGACCCCAAAGAAATTACCACTTGATTATTGAAGTTACCAAAGATCTAATATATAGAAAGTCAATGAGTCAAAAGCTCTTAGACTTATAACCAAATAAGGCAGAAAAATGCTCCAGCGGATCGAAGTTCCAGGGATGCCTTCAGAAGGCTTCACAGACAGAATCTCCTGTCTCGGAGATCAACAGAAATAGTTTCCAAAGCAGTATAATTCACTTAACATTGTTTCGCCTATATCTTTTATTCGAAGAATAAAAGAGAATCGAGATGAATTCCAAACAATACTTTTCCTACGAGCATTTGACAAAAAAGGATGGAACAGAGAGCTTCAATGGGGAGGTAAACATCATACCAAACATCCTAAAGCTTGCATCCCTGCTGAACGTAAACGAAGGGCTTTGTCATCATCTCCTACATCTCCAGCCATTTGACAAAGTTTTGGAATAAGGCCCTCCAAATTGAACACATAAGTACTATCAACCTATAATATTTTACATTAAAATAGTGAGATTAATGGCCCCACAAGAATAGCAAAACTTGGTAATATATGAGACTGGGAATGGCGAAAGCATTCAACAATACCTCCAAACCCAAGGATAACATAATGCATGTAAATCCAAATATTGCCTATATTCACACCCACTTTTCCTCAAGAGGAAAATCAACTTTGAAGCAACTGCAGCAAGTTTGGAAGCTAAAGCATTTGTCAGTAGTAGAAGGGCTACAAACCTGACAATTCATGAAATCGACAAGTGTACTGCAACCTAAAATCTGCATCTCATCTTGCTGAGTTTGCTCAAGTAGAACTCTAACTATACCCAATAAGCTACTCGCAAAGAGTGAACTGCAACAATCAGCATTATAAAGCACATTAAATGAAGAGACTTTCATATCCGTCTGATGAAACAGACGTCTTACAAGTTACATTCTAAAATAGTTTGTTCTCAATTCAAATCACATAAATTGGAAAACGTCACAGATGCCAAAACACACAGCATTTATCGTTGCATTACATGTTGCAACTTTAAAACTACCATTGAAATGGAATTGCAGTAGAGAGAAAAACACACACATTGAATCGTTTTCATTGTGAATGATTCTTCAACTTCACTAGATTGAACTCTGTTTCAAAATTTTAGGGACGTAATTAATCTCCATATCCAAGACAGAGTTCAGTGAACCAAACAATCACAGGGAAGTAAACCGTGGACAAAAGGAAAGTTCAAGAAAAAGGTGCGTACTATGCAAAGCCTACAAGTGTCTTCACATTCCGTTTTCGGTCAGGGAATTATATATGTTATATATACTAACACATTCATACTATGGAACAGAGTTTGGGACTTTGAAAGTCGGCTCTGATTCTAGAAGAAAAGACTTCTTGCAATCATTAAAAAATTAAAAAAAAAAGGCTTCAAGACACACGAGAACTTACATCTGCTCCTTACATGTAGACAGCAGCTTTCCGTAGACACACAGCACGACTTTGACTGATCCAAAACTCTCATTGCGCAGATCTTTGTAAAATCGCTGCTCTAATTGGTTTGTTATCTGGATAATAGATTGTAAGATGTGAATACAATCCTTTAACAGAAAGATAAAATAAAGCCATCCAAAGCACTTGCCTCTAGCAATACAGCATTCGTTTTTGAGCTTAAATTAAGATGCAGTAATTCATGGGGGGAAGATGAAACAGACAAAAGCAGCCATGGAAGAAATAGAACAGGAATGGTGTCTTACTGTCCCTTTCCATTAGCCTGTCCGGCATTGTGAAGGGGAAGTGGGTGGGACTTACTTGGGGAATTCGTAATGGATTCCTTGAGGCGTACTCACAAAGCTTCCCAATTTTTCGGTCATTAAGTTCAGCTTCCTGCCTCGTAAAATGTGAATGCAAGGTTACAATTGGCGAAAAAAACTAAAAGCATTTGCCGATGCCCAAATTGTAGGAGATGGGGAAGAGAGATGAAACATCTGAGAAATATGGACCTGATTACGTGGGAATATATCGGAAATCAACTTCTTGTACCGTTTGAGTGGCTGACGGGACCTCGCCCGCATGGATGGACAGAAGAAACAGAGGTTACCACAGACGGGCACCACCCGCCGCGACACGACCCCCATTTTTTCGATGCCGTTTTAAGTTATAACCCTACAAATCATAGTCAAAACATCCATTAACAAACCAACCAAACCACCCAATTGGACAAGCCGCCAACAAATCCTTCCCTCCTGTAACCAAACATCAAAAAACTAACACACACTGGACAAGATCATCGCCACAAACTGGAGTAATGCATAAACCCTAGACAAAAAAGCGGAACACGGAGCCAATCCATCCCACAGTAACACAACCTTTGAAGGAATCAGCCACAGACTAAAACATGCCGTGAGACACTATTAGAAATGAAAAAGAAAACCCCCGTAAATTAACAACCCAAGATCGGATCAAGCAAACCCAACAGGTGACTCCCCCCTCCCCCCCAAATATTCCACAAAGATCCCAGATTTCCGGAGAAAGAAACACACACATCAACTGACCCAAACAAAGACCTGGACCAGGATTCCCAGAGGGACAATTGAGGGACGATCCGAATTGCAGGGGATGGGAACCTTCTCGAACTTGGGGGTGGGGAATTGTTGTTGAAAGGGGAATGTCGGACCGGGGGGGTTTCAGAAGGAGGATACGGCAACGACGTCCGACAAGTCAAGTCCTCCTCCTCTCAGTGACTGAGGAGCACAGGGTTTAATTTGTTTTTCCTTTTTCTAATAAAAACACATGACACATTTACGGTGATTGAATTCGGCGTGAATTATTATTACAAGTGGTAAGAAAAAAGGCGAGTGTGTTTGATTTCTCGTCGTGGCGAGCGAGAGAGAGAGAGAGAGAGAGAGAGAGAGGACGAAAAATGGTCAAAAAGGAAGATGAGGAAAGGCAGGCGGACATATCAATCAATCAAACGAAATCTACGGACGGAAATCAAAATGGAATTTAATTCCCAATTGTTCCGAGCTGATCTCGGGAAAAAGGAAATTGCCAAATATAATTCAATTTATAAAAAAAAACTTAAAACAACAATTTTAAAAATAAAGTTAAGTCTTTAAACAAAACAACGTGGCTTATGTTATTTCAGACATGACTTAGTCTGAAATAACAATCTTCGTCCGCAGTAATGAATACAAATGATCAGAACCGCGTGGACTATAATAATAATAATTCAACCAAAATTCACGTGAGTTGGCACTCAAACATGTTCAATTGAATTGGGGCTGCTGGAGTTTGTTGAGTATTATTATTACACAAATAATTGTTTTTTTTTTTTTTTTGGGGGTGTGTGGGGTGTTGGCCGAAGTAGCCGTTAGGTGGGGGGTGGGTGGCCTTTCTTTTCCCTTTTTGATTCCTTCCGTTGCTTTTCACCACAAAACTAAAATAACAAAGTCCCCCCCCCACCAGATCCCTTCCTTCATTTGAGTCGTATAACTCGGGTATCATCAATAAAAACGGTACTTTGTCCTAACGACAAAAATATTTGAAGTCAACTAAATTCTCTGTTTGGAATAACGATTTTTGCCCATTTAATCTAAAATTGCCATAAATTTACAAAGTCGCTATTTAAAAACTCTGTTTGAAATAATCTCTTTCAATAAAAGCCTTGTTTCAAATTGCTACTTAGCTTCAACGTAACAAATTTTCTAATTCACCTCTTTGAGATAATTATTTTGCCGATTTTAACCTCTCCCTCTACAACACTGACTTAAGACGTTACAAACCTCTTGGTAGAGAGACCCGACGTCGGACAGACAGCACGCACGGACAAGGCACGTGACCTTATATCAACTCCACTACTCTACTCTGAGAAGAAGAGAATCATTAGATCCGTTATCCCCCCCCCCCCCACACACACACACACATTTATTGTTTGCTTTTAAAATAAGACCCTCCCAGTGTATACTAACGACTCTACTCTCCCCCTCATACTTAGCTTCTTGTGAAAGAAACCATGTCGGCGACCATTTTGGTGAGAAGGATTTACACCCTCTACAATCTCCTCACCTCCCTCCTCCTCTGCCTCCTCCCCAATAAACTACGCAACTCCCCTCTTCCCCCTACCACTGCTGCTACTGCTACCACCCCGACCGACCCGGCCGATCTCCTCCGCCGCTGCATCTTCCAGACCTTCGACAGGAATGGCGACGGCCTCATCACCCTGGAGGAGCTCGAGCTGTCCCTCTGCAACCTCGGGATCCCCGTCCCCCGCACGGAGCTCGTCGACACGATCCGCAGGATCGACGGCGACGGTGATGGCCTTGTGGACCTCGAAGAGTTCGGCGCTCTGTACGGCTTGCTTACTGAGGGGTGGGACACGGAGGCCAGAGATGATATGAGGGAGGCCTTCAACGTGTTCGACAGGGACAGGGACGGGTTCATTACTGTCGAGGAGCTGGGGTTAGTGCTGGCCTCTCTAGGAATGAAGCAGGGGAGGGCTGCTGAGGACTGTAGGAAGATGATCACCAAGGTTGACGCCGACGGGGACGGGATGGTCGACTACGAGGAGTTTAGGCAGATGATGAGGGGCGGAGGGTTGGCCGCGCTCGCCTGACGGACGCTAGAGAGCCGAAACAGAGACCACGGGGCTTTGTAAATATTTTTTAGGGGAGTAGAACGAATTGAAAGATAGAAAAATTGGAGGGAAAAACAGAGACCATGGAAATTGGGAGCCATTTCCTTGCTTGCTTGATTGTTTCTCTGATCTTCTCCATCTACTCGTCCCAGTCCATGCTCCCTCTGCTCTTTATGAAAACAGAACGTAACACCGACTCCGGGCATACTGTGCCAGGAATGTAGAACACGAATGTACAACACGAAGCCGATGCATTTTGTAAGGAAAGATGCATGTAACAAACAGTCTACAAGACTGGCCTAAATCTGTTTATTTGCTCCTGAGGGGACCGTGACGGTCAGATCTTTTTGAACTCTATGATCCAGGAGTTGTATGCACGCCACACGACCTCTGGGGAATGGAACCTGGCTTGTGCCATAATCAACTCGAACTCATTAATGGACCGTTCCCTCCCTTTCCCTGCTGTCAGGTGGATCATGAATATGTCGGGGAGGAACGAGTTCCTCGCGATGATGTCTGTGTTGGGCTGCTCAGGGAGGATCGTGTCCACGATCAACACCTTCCCGTTGTGATCTGGAAATGCATCCCAGCAGTTCTGCTGCAGCTTCACGCAGGCCATGTCGTCCAGGTTGAGAACTACCCACTGAGAAAAAAATAATGATAGTAAGATAGGATAGGAAAATGAATCTTGGAAAATTTCCGTCCTTGCTGACCTTCATGATGATGGCGTCCCCGAGCCGTAGAGGGTCTTAACGGTCCCGTCCTTCTCCTCGTGCACCGAGCAGGACAAGATGGAGTACCTGGCAAGGAGGCGGAACATGTGGTCAGCAAGGCAGGGGCATCGTATGGCACCGAAAAGCTGCAGGAACAGTGCCCGACGTAATTTTTGTCGCCGATGCGTCGTTGGTAGAAACTCCAATATTGTTCTCCATCATCGATGTCATTACCTCATTAGATCTTCCTGTTGGGAGCTGCTAGTGGGGTTATTCCTGCATTTGTACAACAGAAATCATAAGTGCGCTAATTCTTTACAACTATCCAATCTGATGGCACATGAACAGCAAAGCAGAAAACAGGCCCTTATTCTTTACAACTATAAGCGCCGCGATCTCAACCTCAGATATCTAACATTTCCGATGGAAGAAAGACCAGGAATGAGCAGGCGAGATAATCACATGGAGATAGCGAAAAAAAGGACTTTTTCCCACTTCTCTACAAGCCTACTCCACCTGCACATGGAACTCAACAACAATAATCGGCTGCACCAGCAACCTCAGGCATCCGCAATCGGTCCCCGATCCAAACTCGCAATGACGATCGCCAGTGACTGACAACTCGCCTCATTTCGACGCCAACCGTAAACACACGAGAAAAATCCAACCACCAAACAAGAACCCCTCGAGCCAGACAGAGACTGACCAAAGCCCTAAGGAACCTGTCTCGAGACGGCGCTTGGTGGAGGGACGGAGGCGCCATTTGACATGAGAAAGGAACGAACTCAACATGCGAAGCAATTGGCCCACTTCCTCCTCGCTGCCCATAAAGGGGGCAATTTCCCCGACATTGTCCCCAAATTCACACGATCGAACAAACCCCTAAAGATTGGTTTGAAGGTTTTGGTGGACAGCTCCTTCCTCTTTTGTTAGTTAATATAAAAGGGACGTTCTTTCTCTTATTACTTACGAGGAAACCGCGGTAAGAGTCGAGAAGTTGGAGGCAAGTCTCGTACCCCGTTAGAGAAGGGGCTCCGCTCCGTTCCGACAATCTCCGGGTCCCCCTCAGATCCGTCTCCTCTCCCCTCCTCCGTTCACAGGGTTCGTCTCCGATCAAAGGTGTGTTTCCCATTTCATCATTCGTCCTCTCCGATCGATCCTTTGCATCCGGGGCTGCTTAGTATCCCACTTTGTTGAGGACTCTGCTTTTTTGGGTATCCAGTAATTGTTTATAGAGATTGTTTTGCGGTGGGTTCAGTCTGGATCTGTTCCTCCTTTTCTTTTTCGTTTGGTTTTCTTCTCCGGTAATGGTAGATTTAAGGTTGCGAGGCTTCGGGTGATCGGATCGGAGGCTTCTCGGGTTTCACGCGATCGAAGCGAAGCTACCTGTGTTGTGCTTTACTGTAGCCATCTCCGTTTGGGAAGTTTCTCGGTGGAAAAACAGGAGAAACAATTTCTGGGTTAAGCATAATGGAAGTAAACTCCAAAGTTGTAGTGGAAAAGAATTTGGATAAGTTGGGAATTGATGCAAGAGTTGTTTCTTCTGTTTTCAAGTTATGATATGAACTGTTATGTGCTCTGGTTGTCGGTTGCTGTGAAGTTGTTGGCTTGCGAGGAGTGGAAATATGGGTGGAAAAAGTTTGGAGTGGGTTGCCCAGTTTATTCATCTGTGCTCATCCTATTTCTTCTGTTTAAGCAGAAATGTATAATAATCCTGGCATGCAACCTGGAGCACCTAGACCGCCAACCAATCCTCAGCCCAATCCTTTTGGTAATGCGTTCTATGGTGCTGGTTCCGGCCTTATTCGTAGTGGCCTCGGTGCCTATGGAGAGAAGATCTTTGGGTCTAGTTCTGAGTACGTGAGTAATGTAAGTGGAACTTTTCTTCATTACCATTGTATGACCTGATAAAAGTTCTAGACTTGACTATTCATTTGATGAATTGCCATTTAAAGTTTAAACCGTGGGCGGCGATTTTTTGTGGAATTTTAATTATTTTGATTGAAACGGATGTACATCGTCTGTGAGCTGATCTGTCACTCTGTTGGCTTCTGTGGTATGTGGACACAATTCCTTGAAAGAATCCATCTCGGAAACGAGTTTCAGTGAATGTTTTGTTTTCTCTTCTTGTGAACAGATTAGCAGGTATTTCTCCGATCCCCAGTACTACTTCCAAGTAAATGACCAATATGTAAGGAACAAGTTGAAAGTGGTATTATTTCCCTTCTTGCACAGGGTAAGCCTGATAGAATCCCGATGTCAACTCAGAGTCTCAGACCTTTCATTCAGTTGTGCCGCGCAGTTTGTCAATCCACACTGTTTCTTATGGCTGTGATCAGGGGCATTGGACACGGATTACTGAGCCTGTTGGTGGAAGGCTCTCTTATAAACCACCAATATATGATATCAATGCACCAGATTTGTACATCCCGCTCATGGCATTTGGGACATACATCGTTCTTGCTGGGTCTTCAGGGAAAGTAAGTTGACAGCAATTCAATGGTATCTCTCAAGTTACAGCCTTTGGGAATTTATGTTTTTATGGATCTGTGACAAAATGCTTTATTTTCTTGATTTGCTTTTGTCTTCTGCAATCATGCTGCCATCGCAAGCAGTTACAAATACATCTCGAATGCTGGATGATTGGCTGAGATATTGCTCTTAACTGCAACCTGATTGTGGGCATTTTTAGATCGGAATCCTGGATATTTTCATCTCCTTCCTCCATACAGTTGCATTAATTTCTTAATCTGAGAAGAGGACCCGTGTTACTCATGTGTATTTTTCTCACAACTAATATTCCAGGTTTCGTCCTGAAGCCTTAAATTGGCTCTTTGTCAAGGGAATGTTTGGATGGTTCATGCAAGTGTCTCTACTTAAAGTAACATTGTTATACCTTGGTAGTGGTGAGGCGCCCTTAATGGATATCGTGGCATATGCCGGCTACACGTTCGCAGGGCTGTCTTTGGTTGTCCTCGGGAAAATTGCGATGAAGTATGCATACTTTGTTTTACTTCCTTGGACATGCTTGTGCACGGGAATCTTCCTGGTGAAACGATGAAGAGGGTTCTGTTCGCGGAGGTGAGGACTTATGACTCGAGCAGGCACCATTACCTGCTACTCTTCATCGCTCTCGCGCAGTTTCCTCTCTTCATGTGGTTGGGCAACATTAGCGTCAACTGGCTGTTTTAAAGCAGCTTCTCACCCTTTGCTGCATTGGGAGCCGATTGCGGAATACTCAGATGGTTACATGGGCTCAATGGATATGTCTAGAAGAAGTATAGCCATGGGCGACTTAATAGTTTTCCCGTTAAAAAATGACAGCTCGTGCACAGAAATTCATCGTCATTCTTCTGAACGATTGTCTTTGTTGATTTTGGTCGATGATCATGGTCGAATTAGAATAGTTCGCTATTTGTCCGCTATTTGGGAGGTTGGAGAGAACTCATCGTCCCGGAGGAAAAGTTTTCTGCTTCTTTTGTGACATGTTCAGTTTGGCAGTTCATGAAGTTGATTAAAAGCAGTAAGAAAATTGCATGTAACAAGCAGCGTTCACGAGCAAAATCAAATGAAAGCGGCCTAAATCTGTTTATTCAGGATATGTGTCGTCCATGCCTGCTTCAAAGGAACCGCGATGATCACATCTTCTCAAACTCGATCACCCAGGAGTAGTACGCACGCCACACGACCTTTGGGGGATGGAACCCGGCTTGTGCCGCGATTGCCTCAAACTCCTTCATTGATCGGTCTCTCCCTTTCCCTGGGGCCACATTAAGCATGATCATGTCCGGGAGGAAGGAGTTCCTTGCAACGATGTCAGAGTTGGGCTGTTCAGGGACGACAGCGTCCACGATCAACACCTTCCCGTGCTCTGGCAGCGCATCCCAGCAGTTCTTCATAAGCTTAACGCAGTTCGCGTCGTCCTCCGCGTGAACTATCCACTGAGAAAACCAATAAATAATCAATGAAAATTAATATTTACACAACCAGTAAAATGAATTCTGTGAAAATTCCGCACTTCCTAACCTTCATGAAGATGGCGTCTGCCTTCGGGATGCTCTCGAACATGTTTCCGCTGACATGCTTGATCCTCGGGTGTGCCGGGGCATTCTTAATGACGTGGGGGAGGTCGTAGTTGATGCCCTTAATATTGGGGTGCTTTTCAAGAATAATCTGCAGGGTTGAGCCGACGCCCCCGCCGACATCGACCAGGGTATTGATGTCTAGGAAGCCAGGGTATCCGTCGACAAGTTTCCTTATGATAATGGATGTCGGGCCTCGCATGGCGCTGTTAAAGACTTCACCAAACTTGTTGTCCTTGTCATGGGACTCGAAGAGGGTCATCCCGTTTGCGCGGTTGAACGGGATCCCTCCTTCCAAGATGTCCTTCAAGTGGCTCCTAAAAATTTTTAAGAGAAAATGGAAGGTTTATGCGAATATGCGAGTCATGTGGCAAGCCGCGACTATGAAACCGGTGAGTGTTCCCTAACCAGCCGTCGACGACCCTCTTGTGTTGCAAGTAAAGGAGGAGCGGCGAAACGGAGCCAGTGTCTCTCCTCAAGAAGAACTTCCCTTTGGGCCCCAATCCGTATAGGGTCTTAAAGGTCCCGTCCTCCTCATGCAGGGAGCAGGACAAAATGGAGTAGCTGGCGAGGAGGCGGAACATGCGGTCGAGCAAGGCAGGGGCGTCGGGGTTTCTGCTCGAGATACGGGAGGCAACCTCGGAGGGAGAGAGAGGTGACGCGGCGACGGCATCAATGATGCCGAGCTCAATGATGGTCTTGGTGACGAAGGGGAGGGCGGAGATGGAGGCTATCTCCATGGCGAAGAGGAAGTCGTCGTCCTCGGCAGGGGTGGTGATCTGAACCTCTTGGACACTCATCTTGTGATTGAAAGAAGAGGGAAGGGGTGATGAAATCATGGGGGCTGTGGTACACGAGGATCACCTGGTTTTAACCAACGAGGTTTCCTTGATTTTCACCTAACATTGCCCTTGCACGATTATCGTGTTCCGGGGCCGCCTGAGTTTATGTATAGGTCCATTCTTGTTGATAACTCTGTAAAAATAAATTGATTTTGGTTAATTTTAAATATTTCAGTCATTTAATTGTTAGGTATTTTGATTACTTCAATGTCTCCTCATTTTCATATACTTTGTTTGTGTTAGTCGTAAAATGAGAGGAAAAATACTTGAACATGAAAGGAGGAGCCACAAAGAAGTTGGATCCAAATGGTCGGTGCAGTTGCAACAAAATCAGTGGAGCTGTGCTAGACGCAAGAGAGGAAGCCGAACACTTACGTTGCAGCTGCAGCGAAGGGTCAGCCGATAGACAAAACAGTTGGTGCAGCCGCACCAGATTTCTTTGTAGCTGCACGTACGAACGCCGAGAATATTTTATTTTCAGATTTTCTTAGATTTTTTAGGGTTATTTCTAGAACAATCCTTTTAAGGATGGGATATTTGATCTAGGAGGCTATTTGGGACAAGAGTCGAAGACGGAGACGATTCCACCGACTTTACTTTTCTTAGTTTACTTTATGCCGATTACTTTTGTATTTGATTTTGTGCTTTCGTTTACTTGAACTAATTCGTTTTTCTAGGGCTATGATGGAACCTCGTGTTCCTATATAATTCGTGAATTATGTGATTCGGATTTTTATTAATTGTTTATCTAATTATGTTCTTAATGCGTGTTAATTAATTGATCACCCTTTAATATTGATTCGTTAACCTAAGGAGACTCGGGATGGTAGTCTAAGTCATATCTGGAATTGGTTTGCCTAAGAAGTCAATGTGTTGGGAAACCGGGCTTTAGTGTGAATGATTGGGATATACCAGAACACTTTAAGTAATTTGAATATAATGGGTCATCAAAAACTAGTTCCTTACCGAGGACTAAAGTAGAGAATTCGATACATGATGGTAAATTTCCGAATGTTCGGGATGACTACGGGAAGAGTCTAATAACCTATGTTAGCAATTATAATAATTTGATAGCATTAGAAAGAAGGGAATCGGATACATAGGACGCGAGGAGAAGTCGTATGTTCTAGATATTATTAAGTTATTTTCTTTGATTTCTTACTTTTAATTAAAATCAACTTTCTTCCTGCTTGACCTTGATCGATTGCCGAAAACGATGCAAAGAGTGTTCTTGTCAATACAATTCTATTTGGGATCGATACTTGTTTATCCTTATTATTTTAGTTAAGTCGAAATAAGAATTTATTTTTACCGCGACTTGCAACACTTGTCTAAGGAACTATGAATTGGAAACAATGTACATTCCAAGGGCACAGAGCGTTATCATCGTCTCACCTTTGATTCGGCAGCCGGAGCAGCAGGCAAAGAAGACTGAGGCCCGTTTCCTAGCGCTGCAGCGGCAGACTCTACACGTGTGAGTAAATAGTCATAGATGTTCTTCCTCAGCCCGTCGATCACGTCACTCGAGACACGGGGCATTTCTCCCCCCTCGCCGGAGCCTATCTCGTCCAACCAGTCGTTGACGCTCTTGAGCTGGCTTGGCATCCCTGCGATCTGACTGTTGTCGGACAAGGCCAGCGTGCCCACATTGGCATCCAAGAATCTCTCTACGAATCCCAGGAACCATTCCCGATACTCCCGCCTGAGCACTTTCCGCCATATCCACCGCCTCGCCGAGACCGTTCCCTCTTTCCCACTCGGGCAGCGGTTGCTGGGCTTGAGCCAGCGTGGCCGCCTTCTGACGTACGGCCACCTTCGACACGGAAGTTGGTCGCGCTTTTGTCTGGGGCTTTGCCTAGCCATTTTTCGTCAACCCGCCAATAATCACAACCGGTTGGTTCCCTGACAAGATTTTCTGGGACCGTGTGTGTGCTGTCATCAGAGCCTGGCTTGCCTGAGATTCTTTGCTGAAAACACTAAACGGTGATAGGTCAGTCGATAGAGCCGCTTGAACCCACATAGTGGCTGGCTTCCGCTTTTCCATCGTGGTCTTCAATGCTTCTTCAGACTGATTCTCTTCATGCTAGGGGGAGGATGCGTCGGCCATGATGGTCTTACTCAATGCATCGGCGACAGTCCGAGCACCACTTAAGCTGGCATGGAGATTCAAGAATTGCTCTACTGCAAGCTGGGGATTGTCTTCTTTCGCTGTCATTGCCAGCTCCGAGTACAAGCTGCTGTCAGAAAACGTGAAAGTAACAATCATCCAGATAAAAACCTGTTCCCAAATCACTTAGACGCAGATCAAATCGTGAGCACTATTCTCTCGTGATATTACCTTAAGCATCTAAGTAGGCTCTCGGCAGCAGAGGCCTCTTGAATAGCCTCTATTGCTGCAACTTGGGCAGCATCTCTTCGCTTCATAACCTCCTGCAAAAGCAGTGTCATACCATGTTTAGACATACAAATCTCCACATAAATAACGCCTGCAAATACACCAAAACTTCTCAGCACACTAATATTTTGACTGAAGTTTCACCTTGCCAATCTTCGAGAGAGAGGAAGGAAGTGCAGCCCAAGAGACGTCCGTATCAGTCACCTTCCTACTACTCAAAGCAACCTTCACGAAGTTGTCCGGGAGCCCGCTGTTGTGATCGGATGAGGACTTCCTTCCAGTTGGTTTCTGCTTTGCAGATTTATCATGTGCCTCCGCTTTTCCATTTCCAACAACTTTCTTTACTGGTGTCTGCACAATATTATCTTGTTTAGTTGGTTTACTTTCCACAGCATGCGGTCCTCTGTCACTTGATATGCTTCTCCGGGGAGCCTGCGAGTTAGCCCAGCAGAGGCCAATGAGAACAACATAATTCAACACGAGAATACATAAACCTGAGAACTAAATCATCACAAGCTGATAAAATGAGTTAAAGAGTATGAGAAAAGGGAATCAAGAAGGAGAATTCGTGTCCACATTTAGAGCGCAGAAACCAGGAAGAAATCTCTCCCGTTTTCATATCCAGATATTCCTACAAATCCTTCCAGTAGCTTTCTTATATATCCAAGGATGCAAGCAACCAGAAATATTTTTGCAGCAAATACAAAAAGGATCCAGCAGTTACTCGGTTACATTTCAGAGTTGATTGAATGCATAGATTGCAAAGAAAGAACTTACGGAATTGCTTCGAGATTCAGGCTTTGTATCATGTCCGGCAGGCTTCGATTTTGGCCTATCCTTGCTCGTCACTTCCATGGATCCCTCCCAGCTTTTCCTCAAAGCCTTGGCCCCGAATTCTATACCCTGAACCAAATCCTTGATCGGTTTCACCAACGGCAACCTCTTCCCAGTAGGACTATCGCAGTGCATGGAACTAGCCTTCTCTGCTGACCCTAAGCCATCGCCCTTTTCAACCCCTTTATCTCGGTTTGCTGCTTCATCCCATTTGCGAATTTATCGAAAGAGGTGGGCAACGAGTAGCAGCTTGTAGGAGAGGACAGAACAGACCGTGAATGACCACGTCCGGGAAAAGGATTCCTTCCCCACATCAACACAAATAGCGGGCTTCGAGAGCTGGGATTTCAATCTACTGAGACGACCCTGGGCCTTCCTATCAGACAGCTCCTCCTTCGGACCGCCATTCAACCTAAGAGGCGACAACTTGCCCTTCTCAGAACCCCCATTCCTAGGCACACCCAACAACTTTTGGATCCCCACCGGATTTCGCCTTCTCCCCTGCCTTATAACCAGATGACAACGATGACGAATCGCTATTATTAAGAAACCCCGGGGAATGAGGTGCAACAATGTCCTCAGGGGTACCAACACAAGGACGCCTACCAGGGACAGGCCTAACACCGAGGAAATACTATGATAAGCTTTTCATTTTACATGTAGGGGTGAGGGCGTGAGAATGAGAACGACAGAGAGGCGAAAACATCCATTTGGGAAGTTGTAGCAGGCGATTGACATCACTCGGGTAGACGGACGAGGAACCCCCACCCCACCAAGAAAAACGGAGAGAAAAAAGAGATTTTGACAGTGAAAGGGAGGGAGAGAGAGGGAGGGGGGGAGAGATCAGTCTCAGGTTCGGATTGAGTTCTGTGATGTTCTGACAGCAACCTAAGACCAGGACAACTCATGATTCTATCTATCTCAACTGGAACTGACCTAACACTATGTGGATAAACGGTCGAACCCCAAACTCTGCAAAGGCAAAGACAAAGAAGACAAGGACAATGGCAACGACGGAACAAGGGAGACCCCCTAGTCACTAACCCGTGCCTATTTGTTTGTCTCAGAGTGTTGTTATTTGACGACCTCGTTTGGTAAAATATTTCGTTAAATATAAGTTTTCAAATTCACGTACTAACTAAGGTCGACTTCGGTCTTGGCGAACGGAAGTCGGCCTTTGTGAATTTTCTTTTTTTTTTGCCTTTGAATTAAAAAATAAATAAATGAATAAATAAATAAATAAATAAATAAATAATAACATCTAAGTATGAATTTTCTTTTTTTTTTTTCATTTGAATTAAAAAAAAATTGTCTAAGTCAGGCCGACTTTCTCATGTGAATGACCATTGAAATTTTTTTTTTTACTAAGTGTAGAGAAGTCGGCCTTACAAATGCCGATTTTGGTGGGTCATTAGACGAATATTAAAACTTAAGACGTCATTTGGCGAAATATTTTTTCAAATGACGTCATTAAGTAACAAAACTCGAACATCAAGGGGACATGTTCACACACCGGGGATGGTCTTGGGTAAAAGAAAGGAGTTATCTTAGGGTGATTAGAATAAACATCTAATAAAATCTCATGGGATAGGTGAATAAATGGATGATGACGATGAAATAAATTGTTATTTTTTTTTTTGGGGGTAGGAAAGGAGACTTAGAGAATGTTATTTTTATTGGGGGAGGGATCCATTGGGTAAAGAATATGTTGTATTCATTAAAATCCCATGTAAGGGAAGAAGATGGTCTTTTTTCCTCGCACTTTTTCTGGGGTTTGGGAAATGAGATTCAATTGCTAAAAGTTACCTCCCTGTTTTTCACACAAATCAATGATTGTCTTCCACTGGGGGCCGGGATCATGTAAGGATGGGGTAGTCGGCTGCCGGTGGATTTATTATATCCATTCCAATCCAACATCCCCCCGTGGTAACATGCCACACGAATGAAAAAAAGAGGCGCTGTAGTAGTAATTGGGGTACTATGTGAAATGGAAACACCTGACAGCTTTGGACACTGAACTGATAAGTATGATTGCTTGAGATAGGGGGCTTCTGCTGCGTGAGGCTGGTTGAGTTTTCAGAAAGGGTCCAAGGTGTTGGGGGACATATTTTGGGCGTGTTATGAATTCTGTCAGTAGGGGTGGGATGGAGTCGGGAGTTAGAGACACCGGGGAGATCAAAAGAAAAAATTTAAATACCCAAACGAGCATGTTACTGAATCCATCAACCACAATCGCTAACAAGAAAAAATTTGAATGATAGATTGTTCATGGCTGGCCTTGCAGGCTCAAACCTGGAAAGAGGGGTTTGGTTTGCAAGTGTCAGGTCAATCCTTGGAGCACCTCACCTTGAACTTCACCAAATCATTCCCCTTCTTTTTGTCTTCACCGACTTCTCGTCCTTCCTCCTCGCAGTCAGCAGGAAGTCCTCTTTAGAAAATTAGAACCCGATGCCCTCCCCATATTTTGTACTTTTGCTGCTGTTTGGGCCGCATCAGATTTTGTATGAAAGTCCGGTTTTTCTGGTTTCAAAAAGGCCCGTCGACTCACTCATTTATAAAGTTACCAGAAGATCACATACACACATTACCAGAAGAACACAAAAGGAGGAGTCTTCATTTTTTTTGTGGTTGAAATTACATTTTCTTTTAATTCAAGTTGATTATTTTTTAACGTTTACCGTTTAACGTTTCGAATGATTATAGGGTGGGTACAAATAAGATGTTTTTGCTAGTTCCACCTTGGATTCTGAAAGAATAATAAATACCACGTGCTTTGAAAAAACTGAAGCTAACCTGGGATCTGTGGTTTCATGTTTCAGTTCATCCAGTCTTTAGCACGACCATCCTTCATATATGGCTCCAGAAATCCAATAAGCTTGGGATATGAAGACACGTTCCATCAAAGATTTTCCGAGGCCAAGGCCTGACGAAAAAGCCTATCAGATTAAGAGGATGCAGGAATTTACCTTAGCATCATCATCACTGGGACCACCTTGCCACCATAGCCGTTAGAATCCCTCAACTCCAAGACACATCCATGTGGTCATACGTCATGTATATTGCGCTGGCAACAGGCAGAAATCAAGCTCAGAATCATTTACACTGCAGATTTATTTTTTTACTTGATTCTGGGATGAGGAAATACGGAGCCTACTTGTCGCCTAGTAAACACAAGAACATTTAATTAGTTCATCACAGGAAACCAATTCCAAATCCTCAAATGTGCCTCCTATTTGTTCACAAAAAATTTGCAGATAAGTTGTTTTACCCCATGATTGATCATCTTCAGATCAATGGTAAAGAACTTGGCATCTAGTACCTTCTAATAAGAGAACCTAAAGAGCAGAACCAACCTAATATTTATAAATCCCGCAGCATGTATTTCCTTACAGTCACAAATGTTCTTAGCTCCGCATGCAGAACAAAGAGTACAGGGGCGACTCCTCACCACCGCCTTTGAAATCCCCCCAGTATTCCTCACTACTTTGATTGATGTGCTTAGCTAAGCCCTCGCTCCCACGGTCAAGATGCTCCCTATTACCTCATTGAAACATGATATTCATTTCAATCAAAGCCAGTCAAAAGTCAAAGCTGAAAAAGTATAGACACAGATCGACATGATTAAAATTGCAGTATTTTGCTTTATTATCGCAAGGAACTTAGAGGTTGGATGAAAATATTCTTATTCCAGAAATTTCGCCACACCTTGTCAAGTTTGACGTATGAATTCAGATCATCTTGGGGAACAGTTACTATCTAAGATGTCTAAGTTTGAGCTTTCTAACAGAAGCATACAATGTGATTATACGATATGACAAGCCAAATGAATTGAAGCTGTAGTCAGTCCATCTTTCAAGTACATTAATCACATTGAATGTTAATACTTTGAAGATGCAAAACCAATTGTAAAGCCTTGTTCTCCAGTTATTTTTTTCCCTGGTCAGTCTTCATCTCAACCATGGTATCAAGAAAGATGTATCTATTAGCCTTAGAAAGATCGATCAATGGAGAAATATTATCGTTCTATTCTTACATCAGGATTGTAGGGCTGCTGAAATGCAGATAGAAGAACAGATGACGGCGGAGGAAGCGATTCACAGATTGTTCCCATAGCATGAACAGAGCCTAAAAGTTGTTGAATGCCTTCATAGCTCAGGCCCTGGAAAAAATTAACAAGACAATAATGAGTTATCAGAGGTTTCATCAGACGTATCCTTAAGGGAAGATTCAACGAATAGATGTCAAGATCCTGGGAGACATGGACATTGTGATAACATTTCTGGAGCAGAACGTTCACCAAAACTTCCACATTCCAGTATCTTAACTGTGAACAAAAAAGCATAGACCAGCAATCTCTTTAAAGTTTCACTGATATTTAGACTGTTTGTGAATGACAAGCCCACCATTGCCTCCTCACATGTTTCGTCATTTACAAACTAGTCCTTTGTATTTGTATAAATATCAACACATAGCATCACCAAGTAGTTCAACAAAAAGGAAACTAAAACATCCGTGCAAACAACTTGGAATTCAAGAGGACCAAGTTATGATAGAATATGTCAAAACAACAGTTTCTTTTTCTTTTTCTTCGATGAGTAAAGAAAACAGTTTCAAGCAAATTGAAGTCATATATGGCAAGTTTCCTCATCCATTTTTCAAGAAAATAGCAGCAAGATAAAGTCCAGGGAGCTGATTCTGTGAGGGGAAAATTCTCCCATTTCATCATAAACCACCTATCGACTTAATTTTGTCGACAGGAGCTACTATACCTATTAGAGAAGTGGCAAAAGCTTATTTAGAAATTAATAAAAGAAGTAATCATCCTCATAGATGCATATACTCACAGATAATATCTGGGCCAAACAAACATAGGGTTGAGAAGATGACTTTGAGACACCAATACCAAGCACCCCATTGGATCTTTCTTTCTCCTCGGTGTAAAACTTCCTGTAAATCTGAATGCCTGTCAGCAGTAACGTCACATCATTCCCGGCACCAGGATACAATACGAAGACAAAGGAATTGCCAAATAGCTGCAAATAGTAGATCAATACTCAGGATGACTAGATCTAATGAATGAAGTTTATTCCAGTAACTTCTATCTTTGTGCTGTTGAACATTCCGTTCTTCAAAAGCATATAAGTCTTTCATTCACAGAAGGACGATACAATTTTCACTCAGCATTTCGGGAAACTCGATCCTGTTAGTCACCTGGCACCTTTATCTCAAAAAACCTTAAGAGAAAGGATAGGCAACAATTTAATAGTGAAAGCAATGATCAAATACCTTCTTCTATAGAAAGAATTCCAGGAAGAACATTTTCAAGGTCTTCTCCTTCCAGCATCTCATAAAAGGAAGCATAGTGATGGATGTACTGCATGTAGAGAGACACTGGCTCAAAGGTTCCCTAGAATAGGTTACCAAAATAAGTATTCCCTCACCTGAACTTGGAACACCAAACATTTGTTAAGCAGTATTAAGTCCCCCGATTTGATACTGAGACCAAAACCAAAGTAAGAATTCAACCTTAAAAACTGTTCAATCCAGTACAGCATAATAGAAGGGAAGTGTTATCACCCTCCCCCTTATGACATTGCAAAAAATTTTATAATCAACACAAGATGAATGAGAAATTGGAGTCTTCAAGGAATTTCCACCTCGGCTGAACATACCGGTTATAATCCCCAACAGCACATCTTCCTTCAACTGTCTTTGTCCCATCTACAATTATTTTCCCAAAATAAAAAATAAAGATACCCCAATCTCAAGCTGATGCAGCCTATGAACTATCATAGCATACAATGCCTAAATTAGAATAAGATGACGACATGCTGGAATAGTGAAGCTTAACTCAGATGAAAAAAAAGAAGCATAAGGCTGCACCTCTTAATTGGGAGAAGTAAGGCTCCTGAACATGAATTCCATACCTTACACTCTTCAAAATCTGCAAATCAGAAGGAGACAGTGAAATACACCATAGCTTCCCTACATCACTTGCACGTGAAAATAAACATAAAATGAGAACAAACATCTAATAGTTCAGATCCTTGTTGCGAGATCAACTCGTCAAAAACATGCTTCTGGCTTTCGCCGTCTCCCCGACTAGAAAATGCCAAGTTGATACAACTGTTATCATCACTTCTCTCAGGCATTCCTCCTGAAAGAATAGCCTCGTGCAGAGCGAACGCCAGCCGCTCGTACAAAGGATATTCAGGAACACCTGCCGAGGTCGCATCAGAAAACCACCAACACAAGATCAAGTTAGCCAGAAGAAGGAAAAAACAAAAAGTCCGCTCAAGAACGACATGAGACCTAATTTATTGGAAACTGGCGCATCGGCTCATTTACCCGCTGAAACGGAAGGAGTCGGAGGGGCGGAATCCGGCTCGGCGGCGGCGGTTAGAGGACCCTCTCGGAGGAGCGAGACGCAATAGTCGGCGGAGAGGAAGAGGTCGACATCGGGGGCTCCGTCGACGCGTGACTGGAGGATGAACTTCAGGAGGTGGTGGATGCACTGGCGGAGTTCCGACGGTGACGTCGCCGGCGACGGCGGCTGCTCCATTTCTTGATTTTCCCCTGTTTTCCCGAAATAATATTTAAAATTAAATTTTAAAATGAATTTTATTTTTTAAGATGTATGCAAAAAAAGTAAAATTCGCTTTGTAAAATTTTAAAATTTTATAAATTATTTATATCACAGCTGTAGTGTAATTATTTATATCACAGTTGTACTGTTTAAATTCTCAAATATTTCAATAGTAAAAAACGTATGGCAAAATATTTGGGTCGAAGGCCCATCATGATGATGATGATAAACAAGTTTCGTACGGAAATACGGTTAGTTTTAAAAAAAAATTGCGAAATACGGTCCCAGTTTCGTAAAATACGGTTTTATCGTCGATGGGACGCGTTTTGAAAACGCGTCCTCCGATTTATAAAGAGGGCGCGTTTTACCCGCCCCCACTCTACCCCCCTCAAGGGGCGGGTTTTCAAAACCCCCCCCCCCCCCTCCGGCGGTTAGAGGACCCTCTCGGAGGAGCGAGACGCAATAGTCGGCGGAGAGGAAGAGGTCGACATCGGGGGCTCCGTCGACGCGTGACTGGAGGATGAACTTCAGGAGGTGGTGGATGCACTGGCGGAGTTCCGACGGTGACGTCGCCGGCGACGGCGGCTGCTCCATTTCTTGATTTTCCCCTCTTTTCCCGAAATAATATTTAAAATTAAATTTTAAAATGAATTTTATTTTTTAAGATGTATGCAAAAAAAGTAAAATTCGCTTTGTAAAATTTTAAAATTTTATAAATTATTTATATCACAGCTGTAGTGTAATTATTTATATCACAGCTGTACTGTTTAAATTCTCAAATATTTCAATAGTAAAAAACGTATGGCAAAATATTTGGGTCGAAGGCCCATCATGATGATGATGAGAAACGAGTTTTGTACGGAAATACGGTTAGTTTTAAAAAAAATTTGCGAAATACGGTCTCAGTTTCGTAAAATACGGTTTTACCGTCGATGGGGCGCGTTTTGAAAACGCGTCCTCCGATTAATAAAGAGGACGCGTTTTCAAAACGCGCCCCCCGGCATGCCAAAGGAAGGGAAAATGGCATGAGGGCGCGGTCTCAAAACGCGCCCTCATGCCAGCGGCGGGTTTTGAAAACCCGCCCCTTAGACACTTGGAGAAAATTCTCCCAAGTATCGGAATGACGGGTGGGGATGAGGGGGTTGAGGGGGGGGCGGGTTTTGAGGGGGGGGGGCGGGTTTTGAAAACCCGCCCCTTGAGGGGGGTTCAGGGGGGGCGGGTTTTCAAAACCCGCCCCTTGAGGGGTTCAGGGGGGACGGGTTTTCAAAACCCGCCCCTTGAGGGGGTTGAGTGGGGGGGGCGGGTGAGGGGACTCGCCCCTTGAAGGAGGGGGTTGAAGGGGGGGCGACTGAGGGGGGGCGAGTCCCCTCAAGGGGCGGGTTTTGAAGACCCGCCCCCACTCTACCCCCCTCAAGGGGCGGGTTTTCAAAACCCGCCCCCCCCTCCGGCGGTTAGAGGACCCTCTCGGAGGAGCGAGACGCAATAGTCGGCGGAGAGGAAGAGGTCGACATCGGGGGCTCCGTCGACGCGTGACTGGAGGATGAACTTCAGGAGGTGGTGGATGCACTGGCGGAGTTCCGACGGTGACGTCGCCGGCGACGGCGGCTGCTCCATTTCTTGATTTTCCCCTCTTTTCCCGAAATAATATTTAAAATTAAATTTTAAAATGAATTTTATTTTTTAAGATGTATGCAAAAAAAGTAAAATTCGCTTTGTAAAATTTTAAAATTTTATAAATTATTTATATCACAGCTGTAGTGTAATTATTTATATCACAGCTGTACTGTTTAAATTCTCAAATATTTCAATAGTAAAAAACGTATGGCAAAATATTTGGGTCGAAGGCCCATCATGATGATGATGAGAAACGAGTTTTGTACGGAAATACGGTTAGTTTTAAAAAAAATTTGCGAAATACGGTCCCAGTTTCGTAAAATACGGTTTTACCGTCGATGGGGCGCGTTTTGAAAACGCGCCCCCCGGCGTGCCAAAGGAAGGGGCGGGTTTTCAAGACCCTGGGGCGGGTTTTCAAAACGCGCCCCATCGACGGTAAAACCGTATTTTACGAAACTGGGACCGTATTTCGCAAATTTTTTTTAAAACTAACCGTATTTCCGTACAAAACTCGATGAGAAACGCATAAAGAAACTCTAGCTTTGCTTAATTTGCCATGCATGTAATTGGACGATACAACGGGCAAATAAGAACAAATGATATTACAACCTCCCCCCCAACAAAGGACTGTCGTCGCCACCTACACCATTTACAAAAATAATAACAACAAAAGGAAAGGAACCCAACCAGAAATGTTGGACTACGCCTAAGAAGAAGAAAACACTAAAAGAGTTTGCTGATATCTGCAACCCCACTTAAGCAGAGTATCTGTTCCACCAGAAAGGACGTACCTGCATGATGAGCCGAGCGCTTCCGGGTAGAATGGGGTAGGAGAACACAGAGTTGTTTCTATGCTTGGATCCTATGGTCGCCAAATGAACGATATTTTCCTAGTGCAACGGATGCCCCTCTTAAGTATCTACTTCCCTAGACTAACCATAAGTTACATGGTAGAACCAGACTATGAAGCAGCAGGGCCAAATAACAAGCACACTCCTTCAAGGTTAAGGTAGGTTGCTCTGTTGGACCCAAAGTTTCACCTCCAGTTTCCAGGGTGCCTATTATCAACGAGTTTTCCACCTCTACTCCACCCAACTGGAATATGACTATGACGGCGTTGTCTGCGTTGTTCTTGGGAGGATAGTATTGGCCAACTCTTCATTCACCTTAACAGGAAGCGGCGGCATCTGCTTCATTATCTCTGGCTGGTCGCGTATACTGCAGCGCAGAAAATTTTAACGAACGCTGTTAAAACACAGTTTCCTAAAAAGGATAAAGCAGAAAATGCATCTCCCCTAAGTGAGAAAAGAGGCAGAGGGATTCTACATGAACGCACATCATACTTGTTTTGACACACAAACTTGAAAATTAGGTTAATCAGCCTTCATCACTTATAGAAACTAATCTCTAGGCTTCCAAATATCGAGGAGTCTCTGTATATTTTGAAAGTGTTAAACATTCAATCAACATTCTTTTCTGTTGTACACATAAGGATTAAATCCCCTAAAGTTGGAAGTAGAAAGTGATTCAGTCACCACATACTCCTTCATAATTTTCAGAATGTTATCCCTTGTTTGACAGAAGAGACTGATGTTGTCTTGTATCTGCAACAACAGAGATCTTCAGATAAATAAATCGAGAAATTTCTTCACAGAAAAAAATAACGTAATTTCGTCAGCGTCTCAGAGACAAAAGTTTTTTGCTGGAACCACTGAAAAGTATGACCAACAAAGGGCCTTAATATGTTAATATGTAAATATAGAAACAAGCAGCTGATTAACCACATCTTTCTAGGACGAAAATACAGTCAACCACCAGAATAATCCTAGAAAGAAGTTTTACAAACAAATTCATAACATGTCTCCAAATAAATCCTCCCACTATGACCTAATAGAGATGCTAGTCTTTAACATATCAATCTTCCCATCATTACAAGCAAGGACTGCACACCAATGTTTTCACTAATGAGAATTGCTAGAAATTTACAACAAGAATCTATTGGTTCTAAACTGGTAAAGCCTTCCAGAAGCATCCTCAGTTACCATTTATAAACAGGTTTCAGAAAACATAGGACAGTTTGTAAACATAGAAGAAGGCAACTGGCAGTCTCGTCTGGCACAGCCATGTATAGCACTAATGCCCTTAGTCATAGATAACTGTTTAATGCACAACATTGTCATAAGAACTTTTTTCCCATCCAATTCCTATTATGATTTGATAACTCACTGCAAAGCCGCAAGACAGACTAAGCCCATACCTTGAAAGCAGAGAGGTTTGCTGAGATCTGATTGAAAACTTGTGAATTCAGCTCAAGAAGCTCTCCTGTGGGACCTCCGATTGCTGCATATTCATTGCAGATAATTCAGTATCAAACTGGGGCAACAGAAAATGGTTGGGAAGACAATAGAATATCCAACAGTTCGGAAACAATACAATGAATACAACCATAGTGTTAATATTTTAGCATTATTCCTATACACTTAATCCGCAGACTTTCCAACAATCACACTTAGAAACCCAGCATGGTTAACAATAAATTCTAAACGTGTGATGTTTTTCAGAAACCAAAACAAACATCCAATAGTTCCAGAAACCACAATTAGATGTGACATCATGGTTAAGACAGAGACATCTCACACAGAACAAAGCTAAAATTTGACTGGGACTCACCTTTACAAGATATTCCATCGTCATTGTCGGCAGGAAGTGCAGGTGGTGCATATGGAGGGACATTAGGCCGCGCAGCAAACAGAGAGGACTTAGCAGATCCATCAGCCACTTTTTCCTGAGAAGGATACAAAGCGTGATTCTCCGAATCTTGCAATTTTCATGCAAATTAAACAATAAAGCCCATCAGCTGCATCAAGAAGGATGCTTCTTTTAACACTTATCCTTAAGAATGCCATTACTCGACATCATACTCCGATGCAAAATAGATATAGACACCTCACATTCTTTCAGTCTTATTAATTAAATTAGAGACTTCCCCTACACCAAATAGTTAAGATGGAATTTTTCATACAAGTCTATATAAAACACTACCTGCTCATACAGATAAGAGTAGGATTCATGATGTTCACGATGCAAACCTTTTTATCTTTGCTTTTCTTTGATAAATTAAGCTCGTCCTTCCTCCTTTTGCTGCTTTCCTTTTTCTGGAAAATTACCCGAAATTGTAAGACCGACATTGGTTAGATAACACAAGGTGCACTGAGGCACTTGCTCTCCATCAAACTTAAGAAAGAAAGAACAGAGCAAACAAAAAAAAAATTGTAAGCCTCACCGTCATCCACCGGCAGCGCATGGCCACGTCCCTGACCGTCTTATTATTCAGCTGCACAGCTATTTTCGCATATTTCACTAGGCTATTTAGTGAGGCGTACCTGCAATAAAACGGCCAGAATCACATTGATAGAAAAATACAGAATCAAGCAAGAACCAAAACTATAATCTCAAAACAGTTCCATTTGTTCTGCCAGTAACTCAACAACAAGGGATAATAGGAACAATCCAAACATCAAAACACAACAACAACGCGATTGCCTCAGCCAGAATTCCAAGTTTCAGACCAACCAAAATCGAATCATTCCAGCGAAATCAAGAAGACCTTCCCTTAATCCAGCGAATTTAGATCACTGAACGTCATCCCGCTATCAAATCGATCAAGAAAGAAGGCGAATCATATCGAAACAGATTAAGATCGAGGGAACCGACTTGACAAGCCCTTCCTCGAGGGTGGCCTGCTCCTCCGAGGTCCAATCCAGGGAGATGCCAGGATTATGCTTCAGCTGAGGGCCTTCAGGTACAGTGGAGGTTCCGTTCCCGTTGAGGGCGGGGGGGGAGGAAGCGTTGGCGTTGGCGTTGGCTGCGGCGGCGGAGGCGGAGGACGCATCCGGGTGGTTGCCGGCGGGATTGGCCATGGGCCGTTAAGATGCGGTTAATTTCGCGGGGGGAGTCAGCGAAGGGATAGGGGTCAGAAATTATTAACGAAGGGGAGGGACTTTTTTGGATTCTCGAGGAGAGGGAAATCGGAAGGAACAGAGACAGTGGAACTGCAGAGCAGCAAATGCCAAAGAAACGAAAAGTCGTAATTCGTGGTTTATTTCGAAGACGATGGAGTCAATCGAAATTGTCAAAACAATTCAACGACCAAAAACGTAAAACACCCAAAAAGAAAATCGCTTGTTCCCCGGTTCGGTCCAGCCCAGGAGGAGAGTGCCGCGCCGTCACTGCCTCCAGCCCCCGCTCACCGTCCGTGACGTCATTAATGGCGCATTCCCTTACCCGCGCCGTCTCCCGCTTCTCCTCCGCCAGCTCCTGCCTGAAGTTCCCTGCCGCCGCTGCAGCATTCCGGCCAGGGGCTGCTTTCTCGTCGAGATCCGATGGCGGCGCCGATGACTGGTCGAAACCCTCTCCCGGCGCCGGGTCCGGTGTTTTCGGATCGTCTGGGGGTGATGATGGATGGGAGGGTGTTTCTTCGTGGTCGACCGGCCTTACCAAGGATCACTTTGACGGGGAGGCGGCGGTCGGAGTAAGGGCGGGGGGTTCGAGCGAGGTAGCGGCGGGTGAGGGTGGAGGTTCGCATAATCCGTATAGGAATATGATGATATCGGACTTTCAGATGGTCGAGGATAAGCTGAAGGAGTTGGAGTTGGAGAATCGGAAGAGTAAGGCTTTCGTTGATGGCTGGACGGATAGGATGAAGGAAGTTAGCATTTTGTTGAAGCAGGTCTGTCAAAGTAATTGGTTTTTGTCTATGTTTAGTTATGGTTGGCTCTTACTTCTGGATTTTGATCCTGTTGTTGGAGGATTCAGATACGGGAGCCAGGCGCGCGGGGGACGTATCTGAAGGATTCAGAGAAGGCAGAGATGTACCAGCTCCACAAGCAGAACCCAGAGGTGTACACGGTGGAGAAGTTGGCAAAGGATTACAGGATAATGAGGCAGAGGGTGCACGCGATTCTGTGGCTCAAGGAGTTGGAGGAAGAGGACAGGAAGCTTGGCCGACCCTTAGATGACTCTATCGAGCTCTTGCTTGATAATTACCCTGAGTAAGATTGATTGCCATAGCCTGTTGAATTTCCATTGCTGCATCCTGTTCTTACCATGCTTTGATCCCTTAATGAGATTGCATCGGGTTTCTTTCGTGCATTCTAGATTTTATTTTATGAAGAGAAATCAGGAATGCCATGTGGTCATTGGATCCTGAATATTCAACGTATCCATGAAATTGGCTCTGTTCTTCCTATATTATGATAATATACTACGACTATTTATTATGCACACTATGTTTTGACAATACTCTCGATGTAGATATTGACCATCTCGATCATCTTTGCCTCTGTAGGTTCTTCAATTCTCATTGCAGGGAATTCCATGTTGCATCACTTCCTTACAAGCCTGACTTCAAGGTCATGCCTGAGGGATGGGATGGGACAGTCAAAGATCCAGACGAAGTTCATTATGACATTTCAAAGAAAGAGGATGAAATGTTGTATCAAGAATTTGTCCAAAGGATGAACTTCAACAAAATGCAAGTAAGTGAATTGCTCTCTTTCTTTCTTAATGCATGGAGGGAAGGGATGGACTCCATCATTTATGACTTCTGTTGTAGCTCTATTTGGAAATCTCCTTGGGAAGTATAATCTGGTTACAACAGTTTTTTTCTGTTTCCATTCTAGTCTCTTGGCTACATTAGCTTTTGATTTTCTTCGTTAGAAAGCCTTTCCCGCTGATTGTGGAGATTTCTGGTGCTCAAAAGCTTTTTTCTGTTATTCTTGTCCAAATAATATATAGTTGCTAATATCGAGGGGTGCTGCCACATGGATAAGCTTGTTTATGATCCCATGACTGACTGGGATTAGCACTCTTGATAGCTGTCTGTCTGAGAATCGTTCGACTTGCTGAAATTAATTCATACTTCTTTGGGAGTAGTGAGTCCATGAGATCCAAATCTAGTGTTGTGGAAACTTGAGTGAACATACATGCTGATAACCAAAACTGCTATGCTTGCTCCTCTGTAAATTGGGATCATAGCAGGAATTGCCCAAGTTGTACTAGTAGATGTGCTAATCATCCATTTTTGTGGATAATCATTCTTGATCATTGATTGACAGCCTAGTCGTGCATTTCGTGTTTCTTGTTTGTGCAATGATAGCGGTTGTCTCCCCTCCCACATCAATATATTGTCATCGTAGTTCTATTGACATTAATTAAAATTTCTGCCAATCTTGAATACTGAACGTGCTTTTTCTTTTTTTTTTTTTTCTCTCGGCTGCAGATGGCCGGGCAGGTGAAATGTCACAAGTACAGCCGTCGCCGTCCTGCACAAGGCTGGAACATCACCGTGGAAAAATTGGGTCCTCGTGGGAAGCGTGGAGGTGGTGGAGGCTGGAAGTTTGTCAGCCTACCTGATGGGTCCAGCCGTCCTCTGAATGATATGGAGAAAATGTATGTGAAGAGGGAGACTCCTCGACGACGAAGAAAGATATTCCCTTGACAGCATAGTAATAAGGCCGCCCTTTCAGTTTTAATGATTTACGATATCATGATCTGCTGCCGCGGAATCATGTGCTCTCGAGTTTAACTGTGTTAATTTATTAACAGGAAATTGCTTTGCTGCAGTATTCTTCTGAGATGCTTCAGAGGCAGTTTTTGGTCCATTTATGGCTAATTCTTGGGATTGTTATGTTCAAGAGATGCTTACAAATGTGTCACCTTGAACCAAAACTCTATAAGCAAAATTTTACAAATAAAAAAACAAAACATCTCAATCAAAATCTGCGACAGGTAGACTCCCATTCCCTCGTTTTAAGCATCACTTCAAACTATAAGACCTCCACTGTTTTGACTTCCGAGGATGCATGTTTACCTGGCATTGACAAAAGCTGGATCACACGCCGGAAACTGTGGGCTGAATTACTCAGGCCAAGACCAGAAGAACTTCACACAGCATTAGAATGTTAGGCCCACATTGTTTTTAGGATAAAGAATGAAGAAGGCTAGGAAGGTAATTGTATAAGGGGAAGTTGGTTAGATTGTTGGAGGGCGCGCGGTTGCTGTACAAATATAACAGCCAGCCCCCACCCCCAGAATTGTGGGGTAGGAAATACATAAAAGATATCTCTCCCAAACGTTCTTCCCCGTCTTCATCTTCTTCGTTTTCCATCTGCATCTTCGTCTTCCTCCGCTTTCAGAAACTTTTAGGAAAAATCCCATGGGTAGGGTCGGGATCCATGTGTGTTTGTGGTGTTTCGGTGCAGTAAAATCTTCACCACAAAAGATGATGGTTACGAACTGCCGGCCGCCGAAGCTGCTTCTGCGGCTTTCTTCTCTCGCTGCTTTTCCCTCTTCTTCTTGTTCTTCAAGGCGTTCTTGCTCATTGTCCTGCATCGCATTAGGGGAAAGAGTTCCGCACCATTCATCACAAGCATTATCATGAACTAAGGAATATGGATCAGTAAGAAAATAGAAAGAATGGCAAAAATTATCATGACTCACTCTGCGGGGCTTTCTCCGAAAAGCTGCAACACAGAGAGAAAATTATCAGATGGGTTTCATCAAAGTCAACAGGATGGATTCATACCCCACGGAAGATCCCTAACATGACATTGTGAGAATCAGTAAGCTCTTCACCACTTTGGTGCAAGATGAGTACCTCAGCTTGGATGACTGCTGCGGTCTTGGCATGTGGTGGTCGATATGCAGCAGGTTTCTGCCCCGGCGGAGGGTTAGTAGAGGTGCTTCTTGCTGATGGCTGCGACGGCTTTACTCCATGTCCTGTCACCATACACACTCTCAAAGCTAAATTTCCAAAATAATTCTATCTGCATCTTAATTTAATCTATTTCAAGCAAATGAAAGGAGAAACCTTGCTTCCCTTCTTCAATCTTCACGTTATCAACAGATTTGATTAGCTGAGCAATGTCGCCAAACTTATCGGGTGATTCTGGTTTCCATTCAGCCTATACACAAACTAGGATGGTAATTAACAACAAACAACATAAGCAAATTATTTCAAGAAAAACGGCTCAGCTAGGCGAACCTGGTAAAGCTTGTCAAACATTTTCTTGAAGTACAATGCTCCGTTGTTGTGGAATATCTTGATCCTTCAGGAAGGACAGATGTGGCATTAACTATATGAACAGGTGAAGCAAAAGATCTCAATCCCAATAAAACAAAGATAACATGATTCAAATGATCAAATACATCGAGATAGGAATTTTTCATGCTCATTAATTAATAACAAGCAGCAAATGTTTTGAAACAGGATATAACACGAAGTATATCACAAACAACCAACATACCCATTGTCGACTTGTAGTCTTGGAGCAGTTGTCGCAGTCATAAAGTAACAGCCATCAGGAGACCACTCACTCGTAACAGACCATTCAGCTTTCGATGTTCCGAGCTGTTTCTTCTCCGCATAGTCCCAAAATGCCTGGCCATTAAGATAAGAATAAACAAAACAGAAAGCTAAAATATCAAAAGTTTGCATCCACAAAAGTAGCTAATTCTCCTATCCAGCAGTGCAACATGATTTTGTAGTTATTCGCATTAAATTATACGTGTAAAAGCCAGCACAAAATATTTTAATCGTTGGAATGGTGATCATTGGCATTTATTTGGAATATAGAGATCAAACACGCAAGCAAAGGCCCACAGAGAAAAATAAACTACAGTTGCATAAATGAATTTCAAAGAGTATATTGTTACCTGCTATATGCTAAAAAATGATTAACTGGTATATATTTAAAATCAACTGTGTCTAAACTAGACGTGATTTTCAATGTCTAGGCAATCAACATTACATCTTAAGAAAGCATCGTATAGCGTCAAATAATCAAAGTAATTATCATGTAAGTTAGTTTTAATAGTTCCAAGTTCGAATCAGTCTCAAACTATGCCATAATATTCGAGCGAGTTTTCCCTGATCCATAAGCCAATGAAAAAATAAAACACTGTCACATCCCAAAAGCCCGTTATCCATGCTCCTAAGGAAATGGACAGATAAAAGCCACAAGAGAACTGCTATACATACCATATGACCTGGCAAGTTTCCAAAACCAGCAAGGCACAAATCTATGTCGCGGGTGGATCCCGTTTCCGGTTCCATTTAAAATGAATATCCTCCCTTGACGATAAGGCTTCGGATTTTGAAAACGTGTCGGAGTCGCCACTAACTTATTTTAAGTTCAAGTTAGAAAAACTATAGAGATTCGTTAAGGTTCGGGAATTAGGGATTACTTAATCGCATGCATCACAAAGAAAAGGGAGGCGTTTATCGTGTGTTTCCGATGTCTAATTTATTTGAGCTCGGTTTTAGAAAAGAAGTTGTTTGACATAAAAAAAAAATGATCTCGAGCTCAATAATGCTTAAAATGTCTACGTGAAAAAAAATAAAATGAATTCAAGGGAGAACCGGGTATTTGTATCATTGCTCACTTTTTATAGAACGCTCCCGTTAGCGCTTATACCTCACGGTGCCGTTTTTAGAATAGGTTGACAGCGAACCTGGCGAGCCGCTGATGCCGTAACGTTGGTGAGTGCGAAGCCATCTTCAGAGAATCTTGATCTTCGAGAATCCAAATAATCCCTCGAATATACATAACCTCCGTTGATTCCTGAACACGTTGAATAGGGTGCGTGCCTTGGTTGTCCGCAAGGCATGCGCCCGAAATATCTGCACCTATACCAAGGAAATGAAGTAGATGGTTCCAAGTCGTAAATAATAACAAATTAACTTTCACCTTGAAATAATTTTAAAACGGTGGGATATAAATTATGAACAATAAGAATCGTACGAAGTTATGAACGTTTTCGAAAACGATGTGGATTAATTATCTAAAATTCATATGACAAATAAACACATCTTGAACCCACTGAGACAATTATAAGGATTAAAAGGTTAAATTGTGAACCCACCGAAGACAATTAAACTACAAACCCTCGGCCGAAACAATCATTTTAAAATAATAGGCCACGGAGAAATGAAGCAAATAGTAATAAAAGGAACGTACGGAGAAATTAAAAAAAAAAAGAAACTTCTCAAATGTGGGGAAGGGGATGTTCTTCCTGGGACTTCACTATCCTCAATGCCCCAAGCCAAACTTAATAATCAGCACGACTGAGCATATGGACAGCAACATCATCCGTGCCCTCCTGCGAGACTAAATGTTCGACCTGCAGGTTCTCTGAGAACTCGTCGAGGTTCTGAGTCTCCCTCCCCGAGCTTGGGGCGTGGGTATTGAAGGCTGACTCGCCGATGGCCGGAATCGGGTCTGAGCGAGGCCGACGTCGCTGCCGTTCCTCTGGGACTTGGTGTTGAACCGGCGGTGGTGGCACGGATAGGTTGCTGGTGACGTCGGAGGACGAGGTGGAGTCGCCGCTGTCAGATCCGAAGACGTCGCGGCTGGAGGGGACGCCGGAGGGAACATGGATACGCCACCGCCGGATTTGGACAACAGGACTCGGAGTCGCTGTTCTGGTCGTTGTCGCAGTTGCGCTGGAACCAGTGATTGGGCGAAAAGAGGCTGCTGGCAGTGACTTGCATCGGGAAGCACCCAATCAGAGGCAGTCCCAAGATGACGATCTTACGTGCTCCCGCATCATAAAGCCTTTGGATGGCGTATTCGAGTTTGTAAAGCAAGTCGTCGTGGTCTTGTTGTCTGGATCGGGTAGGCTGTCACTGCTGCTGCTGCTGTCTTGATGAGAACTGATGATTCAGCAGAATGGAAATGGTGGATCCGCAGTAAAAGCAGTCAATAGCAAGCCTAGTGTGAAGAAAGTGATCGAAGAGGAATTGGTCGGAGAGCAAGATTCTAAGATTAAAAAGGGTGATGCTAAATCAACTCCTAAACACGCTGAAAAGGCTATTAAGGATGAAAGTAAGAAAAATAGGAAGAAAAACAGAAGATCGTCCAAGGGCAGCCATGACTTTGAACTTGATAGGTTGAATATCTTTGAGGGCCTTCCCGAGGTTGATGGGCACACCGACCCACATAATCCCCAGATTATAGCAGAGCAGATTTGTGGTGAGATCTGTAAGAAAAGTATCAAGTGGGAAGCATCTCGGAGAGGACGGGACCATTCTTTTCCCGGAAGAACTGGTGAATGTACTTCAGGTTCCAAACTTGGATGAGGAGTCGTTTCCTCAAACATATGTATCGCGGACATCGCCGTTACTGGTTGCGAAATAAAAAAAGTAAAAAGAATTAAAGTAGATAAATCCATCGAATTAAACAGAAGTAAAGGAAAGAATTTATCGGATTATCGGGTAACGCGAGTCGTGGGCGGAGTTGTCGAGCGTCTTGCATTCCAAGGGAAACGAGTCGGGGGTCATGTCGGTGAACGAGGGGACACTCGGCCGGCTAGGATAATCTGATGCAATCTCCACCGTGGAAAAGAGAACACTACCTTTTGTGACGACGAAATCTCGATTTTACTTCAAGCGTTCCTTTCTTCTCAGTGTGTCTCCCCGTTTCTCCGTCCCTCTCTTAAGCGTATTATAGGGAGAAGAATTATCTTTTTAAAATTAGATTTTTATGATTTTGTGAGATTTTAGTGATTTTGAAAGATTTTTTATGATTTTTATTGATTTTCCATGATTTTCAAATTTTTAGTATTTTTTATGATTTTTGTAGAAAAAATTGGGTTATGACAATCTATAACCAGGTTAAAGGAAGGGTATAGAATAAAAGCAAATCTTCTCCAACAAAAGCACCGGTGGGGAAAAAAAATTGAAGGTTAGGCAGAAAACCAAATTGAATAGCCATGGACCAATCATTACAGAAGAAGGATACACTTCCCCTTGGGATTCCATCTAATCGTGTTGTATGGGCCAGCCCCGAGCTCCAAAAGCGGTTTGCACTTCTTATAAAAAATAGTGGCATTGGCAGGCATGACTGAGGCAGGTCAAGGAATAACTTTGCCCTCAAACGATTACACGATAAAAGCCAATGCAGCGCTATGTATGGCTACAGATTGACAACCAAAAACAAACTGTGGCAAGTGATGATTGTGTGTTAAAGTTACCCGCAGTATTCTAGATTTACGGCTATCAAAACGACATATTTTTAGCTTAAAAAATAGAAAAGCGAAGTGGAATTCATTACCCTGCTTCCTCTATTATGACAGTGTTTAGATTTACATCTTCCCTTCACTAACTAAAGCAAATCAAGTTAGATTCTTCCAGTGTCTGGCATATTGGCAAAGCATCTCCGAATGGATAGAATAGAGAGAAAGAATCAATCAAATTTCAAGTAGAAAATTAGTTTTAATCAAGACAACACGACTCTCGTCAATATAACTATGAGAAAACTCCCTTTCTTTGCATTTCAAACAACTGATCAACCAGGGGCAGCTACATTCAACCTGATATGTATCCCAGTGGTTACAGCACAGAAGGATACATCCATAAACTACAGCAAATTCTGAGCCTGAGTGCGACCACTGAACATCGTGAATAGGTCCATCTTTGCCTGGGAAAGGATTCAGTAAGCAAAGAATTGGTATTCTATACACAACTAAAAGTTGATTACAGTCATCATCACGGAATAGGAAGAACATACGAAGAGTCACCAGTCCATCATGTGTCCCATCAATCGTCAAATAATTCAGTTTTGATTCCCTATAGTAACTCTAACTCTGGTTGGTTTTATCTACATCAGACTGAGCTACAGCAAGAAGTCCAGTAGAGCCATTATTCCAACTCATTTGCACAGACGAGCAGCGGAAGAAACTTCAACGGGCTACAGCTTGCGTCTGAAGATCTGCTTTGGATGCATATATTTGTACACTGGCAGGGATCCCCTGCAGAATTTACTCATCCGATCAAATGCAGCAGAAGGAAAGTGTTGCTCCATACACTAGCGAAACATAAAAAAAAAAGGGTTGCTCCCAAGATCATGAAGCAAGGACCTTTGATTCAGGGACAAAAGTTGCAACATGGGATCCCGATGCCTTAGATAGCTCAACTCCAGCCACTCCAGGGATCCTGACCCTATGTGTTATACCTTTAGAAAAGCTGCTAGCATCAAAAAACTGAATCTCATTTGTTGCAAGTCGACAGGCAACGGCTTCATCGGAACTGAATCGAAATGAAGGCCTGAGAAGAACAGAACTCGTTAGCTAAAGATTTTGAGCTCAGATAAATGACAATATTGGTAGTGAACTTTATGCACTAGAAATATTTGTTTCACACTGACAGTTATCTGCCCAAAATCATAATTCCTGAGCGCACTATAATTATAGCCAACAAAGGTCATGGCTAAGCAACACGAAAACATAGAAGGATGCTGAAACGGAATTGGATTCAAGTGTTTCTATACCAACTCGATTTAGTCATGTTCTTCTGATGCAGCTGATACACCGAATCACCGGTATCAGCCTTCCGCAGCACGACATTCTTCTCCTGCGGCGATGCAGGCTTCTGAAACGTCTCGACGTAAGTCCCCCTGGGAGACAACGTGGCCGCGAACAGATTATTCACCTTGAAGCTTCCAATCTCTCTAAAACCAGTTCCGCAACCGCCGCCACAGTCATACACACCAATGGCCGTATCCGACTTCACGACCATCAACCTGGATCCATCATCGCTGAACTGGATGCTCTTGCAGGGAGTCCGCTCGAGCTTCACCCTGGGCTGGCCGCCAGAAAACGGGGGCCCATCCCAAATGGAAAAACCATCCGGCTCGTGCACTACACGAACAAAGCACGTCGACGACTACCGTCGGACAAACAGTCTAGGGACACAAAAGAGAGCATCAAAACCACGCAACAGCGAGAGTAAGCAAACCCAGAATTTCCTGCTGCTGCTGCTGCGGCGGCGGCGCAGGACTTGCCATTTCTGTGGAAAGATTAAAACTTTCCGAGCCACACAGGCAAAAAGGGGAAGAAAAAGACCACCCTCCCCTCCTGCTGGAAAATCAAAAGCTTTTATCGCCCGAATCTGATCAAAGCCCACGAACAGAACACGCACAAAGTAGCGAACTTCAACGAGCTTGTTTCTTTATTACGCGCCACATCATGACGCGCTTTTGAAATTAATTTGACAACTGCCTCGTTAAAGTCGGTTTTATTTGGTCTCCAAGGGCCGACTTCTCTGTTCACACGAGAAAAATCGGCTTTACGAAGGCCGACTTTTTTTATTAGTTTTTTTTTTAATTCAAAGAGAAAAAAAAGAATTTAACGGCCGACTTTCCTCTAGGCAACTTTTTTTTTAATTAGAAGGCAAAAAAAAATTAACACTAAGGCCGACTTTCTTCATGAGGTATTCCAGACTTCGTTTGTCAAAATTTTTTCCAAGTGGCCAACTTCCGTTCAGGAAAACCAAAGTTGGCCTTACAAAGGCTGACTTTCTTGAGCACCAAAGTCGGTCTATGGGTTAGTTCGCGAATTATTTTTAATACTGTGTCATTTTGGCGAAATATTTCGCCAATGACGTTATAAAGTAACAAAGATCGAACTTTGATCAGAGTTCGATTCAGTTGTTGGCCATCTATCGCAATTCGGTGCAGCGATGGAACCCGACCTCGCCCCCAACCCAGACCTCGATTTTACTAATAATAAGTAGTACTCGTGTCTTAAATTGTTCTGTCGGGAGAAATCAAGAGTAGTTATTTGGACTCATGTTGAAATCCAGAGGCGTGTAAAATTCAGAAAAAAAGTTTAGAGGAAATAATTTCTTTAAATTTCCTGAAAGGCCTGCATCCATTCAATTCAATTAAAATGTCGAGCTTTGTTCTCTTCTCCATGATTTATAAAACGACTCCAACAAGAATATAATCACGTGGACCGACCGACTCTTAAGTAGTGATTTCACTTTGTTATTTTATTTATTTATTTTTAAATAAAAGCCTTTTCAACGACTTTTACATTGGGCCTTGGGTCGATTTAAACAGGCGGTGGGCCATCTATTTCGGTATGGAAAGCCCGATTAACTCGTGATCCATTAATCCGGCCCACTTCCGTTAAAAAAGTTCATTGGCAAAATAATAGCAAGAAACAAGGGATAATAAACACGTCGATTTCAGTGGATATCATCGTCCCGTTTTCACTTCAACACGATTTAGATTTATTACAAGTCTAGCAGCATTAGATGGGAACTGATCTAAGCCCTGTTTTCTTCCATTTTTCAAGGGTGAGAGACATCATTTTACTTCGCTTACACTCCACTCTTACATATTCAGGATCCACATGAGTAAAGCAAATTCGTAATGGTGGGAGTTTGGTGGTGGTTGATTCATCTGCATCGATCTGAAGCTGCTGCTGCTGCAGATGATGGATGGTCCCTCCCCCTCTCATTTTCCTGCGTTTGTTTATCTGCACGAAATTCTCCCCGACGGTATTACTCACCGCGCCAATGCGCCTGACCCCATCCTAGTAACGCTACGCCACGGATGTGTCGTCATCATCAGTCGGCCTGATGCCGCGGAAAAAGTAATCATTTGATTATTGCACCAACAACATCCTAATTAATTGACACTGGAGAACCATCTCCTAAAGTTAAGCCAGCCTTTCGAATGAAGTAAAGTTAGTTTTGATGTTGGTTGGTTGAAAGCGAACCACACGTAATAGAGACATGAGCCATCTCTCTTACAGCAGCACTTTGTGGTTAACTTAGAAAAAGGGAAAAGGGACAAGTACAAAGGGGGTGGTGGGAAGATAATCCGTAGAAATTAATGTCGTCTTCGTCGTCGTTGCTTGGGTTATAGGGGAAGAAGATGATGAGGCAGAGGATGGAATCCCAGGAGTAAAAAGAATATGGGAAAGAAGAGTGGAGGAGGAGGATGGTTTTCCGCCATCAAGAGGGCTTTCACGCCCGGATCCAAGGAGAAGCTCTCCGTCCCCAGTGTGAGCGATATTCTCCGTTCCCTGGGATGACCCGTGTGTTCGTTTCCGCTGAGCTTTTTCATTTCGTAGGAGCCCGAGAAGAGGGCGTCGTCGAAGAAGGACAAGAGGAAGGGCTACGGGAAGGCCGCCAGGCATGGCGAGGCGGGTGGTTCCTACATTCCCTTCTTCAGGGAGCCCAGCAGCATCGAGAAGATCCTTGGGGACGCGGAGAGGGAGCACCGCATACTTTTCGATCCCCCGGAACGGGCCAGGACCCCGCCCGGTGATCCTCTCCCGAGGGGCCCGTCGCCGGTGGCCGTGAGGGCTGCTGCCTCTCCTCGGCAGCCTGCGTCTCCTAGAACGGTTTCTTTGGCCACGGCAGCGGTCTCTCCCCGAGTCATTGCTCGTAGGCAGGATGCGGGGAATCGACGTGAGCTTACTTTTCGCGATCAACATGTCGCTGCTACGGTGATTCAAGCTGCCTACAGAGGTTATGTGGTGAGGCATCTGGTTTTGAGGGCCTTATCGGTTCCGCCTTAACTCGAACGGGTTTGCCGCATTTGATGTGTTTTTTAAAGGCGAGGAGGAGCTTCAGGGCGCTCAAAGGACTGGTGAGGCTTCAAGAGGTGGTGAGGGGACAGAACGTGAAGCGGCAGACAGCGAACGCGTTGAAGTACCTGCAGCTGCTCGTCCGTGTCCAGTCCCAGATCCAGTCGAGGAGGATCCAGATGTTGGAGAATCAAGTGCTGAATCAAACGCAACATAGGATCTACAAGGATTACGACGGCACGTTGAGCAAATGGAGCCAAGTTGTAAGTTCTCGTGTTTCTGTTGGCATGATTTACTGCCGTTTGTCGCTGAGATTGACGAGGAGAGCCGGGGTTGCAGTCTGATGCATGTAACCAAGATGAATGGGACGATAGCTTGCTGACCAAAGAGGAAATCGAGGCGAGGCTTCACCGGAAAGTCGAAGCGGTCATGAAGAGAGAAAGAGCAATGGCATATGCATACTCTAATCAGGTATTCGAATTCTCTAACTCAACCCGTGAGGTCGATGCGCGTCCATTAACTCTGAGTGTCGAGTATTTGTCCCATAGTTATGGAAGCCCAATTCGAAATCTCCCATGACGCCTTCGGCGGACGTCCGCACTGTGAGATTCCCATGGTGGTGGAGTTGGTTAGACCGCCGGCTTCCGTCAACAAATCCAGATGAAGCACAGCCCCAGAAGAGCTTCCATATCACCCCACCAAGGGCAGTTTCTGAGAGTAAACCGAGCCCATGGACGCCCTTGAGTGACTACCGTACACCACCCCAGCGGATCGAGTTCGACAACATCAGCTCCGCCACTCCAAGATCCACTCGGTCCGTCATCCCTATGTCCTCGACAAACCTGAGGACACCATCCAAAACGACAAGCACATCCAAGTACTTGAGGTCGAGAGCGACCGTACCCCAGTCCGCGAACGACGACCTTACCCTAAAGGATGACGACAGCCTAACTAGCTGTCCAGCGTTTAGTGTCCCGAACTACATGGCTCCGACTGTCTCCGCCAAGGCGAAAGTCCGGCCGGGCAGCAATCCAAGGGAAAGGTTTCCCAAGACCCCGACTACAGAGGGAAAGAAAAGGTTCTCCTTCAGCCTGTTCTCCGGCAAGAATGCTGGCTCAACTAGCGTCCTGGATAAGCGGCAACCGTTGCACGCCATAGGGAACGTCAGCTTCGACTCCACTGTGTCTCTCCCGGCCGGGGTCGGCGCCGGACGAAAGCCATTCAACAGATTCGTGTGAACTTTTTCTTGGCATCCACCACCCTGTAATTTCCATTTTCTCTGTGTTCTTACATTTGGTTTGGTTGTGTTTTCACATCATTGATTGTCCAAATACTAAGATTTCATAATAAGACCCGTACACGACACATTACTGCTTAACCCAAAACAATTATCGAACATTGATTAAATAAATCGGGGTTACAGGAACAGACAACCTTACTTTCTCCGAACAACATGGAGACCGAATCCGATGTCTGCGCCGCTGCCCCCGGACTGCTCTCCACCTTCGTCGACTTCTTCGTCTCCGGTATCTTCCTCCCCAACCTAACCGGAAAACTAGCCCAAGCCCCAGCCCCAGCCCTCACCATCGATTCTCTTCCCCTTCCCCAGACCACCGCCTCATCACGATTGGCGGCCTGCACGGTGACTTTCCCAAGGCCTGGCAATCCCTTGCCCTGTCTGGACACGTTGACCCTTTTTCCGGACAATGGGCAGGGGGATCCTCCAAGCTCGTGCAGGTAGACGACATCCTCGACCGGGAAGACTGCGAGGTCTGCCTCCTCTACACACTCGAGAAGCTCCGCCGCGAGGCCGCCGCAGCTGGCGGTTCCGTCCTCACTTTGAATGGGAACCACGAGATCATGAACGTCGAGGGTGACTTCAGGCGAGTCCTTCGTTGCAATGCTCGCGCATTATTGTAGTTCTTGTCCAAAGACCTCTGTGTAGACATCTGGCGAACCTATAGCGATTAAACAGCACCAAAACTCGAGCTGCTTTCGATATGAAAAGTGATGGGATAATTTTTCTGGTTTGTCACGCCGGGTGGATTAGAGGAGTTCAAGAATTGGGCGTATTGGTGTTAGGTCGTAATAAGCATGAAGTTGCCTTGCGAGGAGCTAAAGAAGGATGATACCATTAGGGATATATTTTTACGGAATCCCGGAGAGTTTCCCCGGTGTAAAGGAAGAGTTTTATGAAGGCTTTCAGGGCTCGAATTGCAGCCTTACGGCCAAACGGGCCGATAACAACCCGGTTCCTGTCCTTGTTCACGGATAGTCTGTTTTCGTCATGGAGGGCTGTCAGGCAAGCTGGTTAGTACGTATGGTTTGGAGAGGATGAATGAGGAAGTGAGGGAATGGATGATGGGGAAACAAGTCCGAAATGATGATAGCAAGAGGAGGTTTCTCATCCTGAGGTTTGTAAGAGGTGGGGATTCGTTTGTTTGGTTGATGAAGTTCTCTGAGGAGGATGCGGATAAGCGTGATTGTTAGGCGTCCCCGATGCTAAGAGGATGATCATGGGGCATACCCTTCAGAGGTCAGGGATATGCGAAGCTTGTGAGAACAAGGCGATAAGGATCGGTGTGTGGATGTCGAAAGGGCGTATTGACGGCTTACAAGATGGATTACCAGAAGGGCCGAATCAAGTTGAAGTGAGGGCCTGAGAGTACGTCTCAAAAGGTTTGTTCTTTTCAATTTTTATGTAGTTGCCTGCTCCCTGTGGTACTGATAGCATTGCAGTATTTTACCTACATTCTGGATCTGAGTTCTTCCTGCATAATCCATCTTGTAAGCATGTCGACGACAACACCTTAAAAAATGATGACGATGAAGCTCTTTGGTGAGAGCCAAAAAGCAATGATAATATGAAAAGAGTGAGATCGTAGCGTAACCAGGATCGCGTTTTCCTTATCATTCAGATTGTTCAGATTCATTATGCGGGTCACCGAAGGATGTAGCTGGGGATGCATAATCAGAAAAGTCACTCTCGTTTTCTTCGTCGCCCTGGACAGTAATCTGGAGGTCATATCGCATTTTCTTGCATAGTAACCGCATCCCCCAACTCTTGAGTCCCGCTCTTTTCCCCGAAAACTTCAAGGTTAAGTCATGCCAGTTCACAGTAGCGCTGTATTCGTCAACTGATGCAAGAGGAATGTAAATGAACCAAGTATGAACCCCGACTTCACCCTTCGATTCTGCAAATATGCGTTCGTGGCCAACCTTGACACCTACTCCGGAACCAGCCACACGATTGAACCTGATGAAGAGTGCCAGCTCCAGGACATCATTCGCCGACATGTGCACGGGCAAGGAAACTCGATAACACGAATCACAGTCTGTGGACTGGAAAGTCACCCATTTCGGAAACTCTTCTCCTGGACAGATAACATTGCACGCTCCAACAAAGTTGCGGACCTTCTGTTATAGAAAGAAAAACCAAACATCGTAGTCACTAAATAGGTTTCGCCTTCTTCCATCCATCAACTTCTACAACATGGAGAGAAATTGAACGAGATACCTCTAAGGGCAGTGATCTGCGGATGTATCCATGGTCCAAATTGTGGCAGTTGGATAAATCCAAACCAAACCATTTCTCTGCCCGGGATACAAATGTGTGGAACCTTGGGAAATTTCGCAGCGTAGGACATGCACTCACATAGAGCATGTTAACACTGGGAAGCTGCGTTATTCTGACCAGTTGATCGCAGAGATTCAGCCACAAAAATTCCAAGTTGTTGAACTTGCTTACGCATCCAGGAACATGAGTAAACTCATTGCCACCCAAATTCAATTCCTTCAACGTATGAAAACAGGTAAGATCGTTTAGAAACTCGAGATCCTTCAAACTGCAGTTAGAAATATGCAACGAAATAAGTTTCGGGAAGCTGAGGACGTCCCCCGCTTCCCCGAGAGCCTTTCGTGGGAACTGTGACAATTCCCTGCAGTCCCTCAAATAAAGCCTTTCGAGAGCTTGCAAGTTGTAAACGTTGCTGGGAATGGTGATGAGCTGCTTGCAACCCGATAAGGTCAATTCTTTTAAGGCCACAAGATTGACGAAGGAATCCGGCAGTTCCTTGATAGCAGTTGCCGTTAGATCTAGGTTCTCGAGAAAATGAAGAACCTCCTTAACAGCAGGAAGCCTACAGAGTTTAGAGCATTCACGAAATTTAAGGGTTCGGAGATGTTTCGATCTCAACGAACTAGGAACTGTCACAAGCTCAGGACAACTGCTGACGTCTAAATGGATGAGATTTTCAAGGTTTCCGATGGCCTCGTCGAGGCTGGTCAGATTCTTGCATTCACGGAGGTACAAATCCTCCAGCTTTGTACTCTTGGAGAGGTCGGGGAGCGAAATAAGCGAAGTGCACCTGGATAAGTTCACGTACTTCAATTCCTCAAATCCCTGCAATTGCCCGAACAAACAGAAGGATTATGCAGAATCACCTCATTTTATATCTTTGAGTAAAATTTTCCCAGCAAATGAACGAACAAAAATGTCGGAACATTTTACCGTCCCCTTCATATCATGGATTTGGCTCCGCTCGATATCCAGGCCGACAAGTTTACTGGATGAATCAAACTCTATGGCAGATGCGGAGCATCCCCTCCACTCAAACCATCTTAGTTTACGAGGCAGCAAAAGCCGATCTACGTGCCCGGCAACATTTCGAACTATGAGGACTCTTAAATTTTTAAAACCCTTGAAAGTACTAGATTCGACATCAACGACCTTCTTCTCAGAAAAATTCAACACTATTCCTTCCACCGCCTGTGTTGTTCCCTGCAGCCACAATTCCACTTGTTAAATCTCAAGTTACACCGTCCAGGGGACGAATCCTTTCAGCATAACACGGGACAGTTTTTCTTAGCAAGCGTGCAAGGCTGAAAATGTTTCAAGCCCCACCGTTAGCGACTCGGAAGAAGATTTAAGCAAGGCAACCAGAATATGTACGTATTGTCTTACTGAATCTTCGGACATGATTTCCAGAAAGTCATCATACCGCCATATCCTACTTGGAACTTTAACCTCACGTACGATGCTCTGTCCCATCTCCTCCTGCAGGTCATGCATTTCGATTTTGCCATCGACAACTTTCACCAGGGATCGCTCTATGAGAATATTCATACCCGGTGATGTCACAAAACCACAACTATCAAGAATCTTCTCCACATCCCCGGCATTCCATCCCTTGAAGAAACACGCGACATCAAGGAACATCTCTTTATGTTGGTGCTGAAGTCCTTCGAAACTTATTTTCAATACAGAATTTATAGCGGGGTCTGGACTGTTATCTAGCTCCTTCAATTTTCCTTCCCATTCCTTGGCACCTCTACCACGCAAGTATCTGCCAAGCACTTCAAGTGCTAATGGAAGCCCGTTGGCATATTTCACGAAACTTTCCACGAGTTTCGGATCAATTTTTGTCTTTCCCTTTATCTTACCGAAAGCATGGAGTCGGAAAAGATTGGTGGCTCGTTTATCCGATAAGAGGTTTACGGGATATACATGCTGCACACGATCTGATCTCAAGACATGACTGTCTCTCGTTGTAATAATGATCCTGCTCCCCGCTCCAAACCAATTTAAATTTCCAGCCAAGGCATCGAACTGACTCCCGTCATCAACGTCGTCGAGGATGACAAGGACTCTTTTATTACTGAGTCTTTCCTTAATGAGCTGCTTACCCTGATGAACACTTGACACTGTTAAACCCTCTTCGCTCAATAAATCTCGTAAAAGCATCAGTTGTAAATGTTCAAGGCCATCGATGACGTTGGAAGCCCTCTTTCTTATATCTCCGAGGAAGCACCAACTGTCAAACTCTTTTGCAATGTCATTGCATATTCCCTTGGAAAGGGTCGTCTTCCCTGCACCCCCTTGGCCATGGAGTCCTAACATAAGTACGTCATTTGCGTGTGGATCTATGTGTAGCAACTTCTTGATTTTCTTGACATGGCGATCTATTCCGACAGGATATGTCGCAACTTCCAGAGGCACACGATTTAGAATTTTCAAGACTGCTTTCACGGTATCTTGAATAACAGGGTTTTCATCTTGTCTGCGTGCAAGGAAAACTATCTATCTTAAGATTTAAAGGGCTATATCGAGCATATTGTTGAGAAACAAAGACCAAATAAGATGTAATCTCTGGCTGAAGTTCGTCCTCTTACCCGTCAACCAATGGATAGCCGATCAAGTCACCTCCTATCCAGAGGGCCTCTCTCCATCTCTGTACCATCTTGGGATCGTCACGGTACCTGGCCTCCATCTCCTCCATCGCACTTTGATAACACCCTTTCTCTCCATTGTCCTTCTCGTGCAACCTTACCTCCCCCGGACTCACTCGATAGAATATCGGGAGTGCCTTGATCTTGTCAAGCTTTTGCTGCTCCATGATCTTCGCCAGCTCATTCAGACACCACTTAGACCGAGCATAATTTTCAGAAAACATGATGATGGCGACGCGTGACCCCTCTATGGCCTCAAAGAGTTTGTCCCTCCTGTCTCCTGATTTGAGCTCACTCCTATCGTGGAATGTGCGGATGCCTTTCTGACATAGGGTGTGGTAGAGATAGCCGATGATGGTATAACGGGTATCTTGACCTCGAAAGCTCAAGAAGACATCGTATTTGCTTCGGGACAAAGAGGGGGAAGAAGATGATGGATCCATTCTCGGGTTCCCCTGGTAAGACGATGGAGCACCTAAAGATGAACAACGTCTCGAGCTCAACCCTTAAACGGGGGAGAAATACCTTCACAGATCAAGTCCTTGTCGTTCGCCTAAGAGGATAAGCTTTGTGGATCCAAAAATAAAATGATTTGCAAAATAAAGACAAATGACCTGTTGAAAAGAGCATCTTTTTGGTCTTCCCCATAAAAAGAAGAACCACCAAAGAAAAACAGTAAACAATTATTTAACCCATGTTGGTGACCATGTTGAAGAAAGAAAATAATTTTAGTGGGGTCTCCATAGGATCAAAACCACCAAAAGCTGAAAACAGTGATCCTAACTACAAGTCTTCATCTTGCCAGACATGGAAACTTGCAAATGGAAGCTCAAAAATCGGCCTCGTTTCCCTGCCTCAATGCAGACTCTCCAGAACGGTGACTCTTTGAATCCCGCGATGTTCGTTTCAGAAGTGACCGCGGACAAGCCGGATCCAAACACGTTGGAAATATCTGGCACTACGGGTCAACTAGTGCCCGAAGGATTCGTTAAATGTGTAGTCACCGTATAAAATGAAAGAAAAAGAGGAAAACAGTGGATGTGCAGCCTTAAGCGGAAGCACTTACGGATGCTCACTTAAGAGTGAGCAGGAATGCAGGAGCACAAAGAGAGCTTGAGCTCTGGAATGCTTGAAAAGATAAAATATGACAATATATGTTAGTCTGTACAGAGGTGTTGATGTGTGTTTGTACAATACCTAAGAACAACTATTTATACTAAGCTAGACCTACGTATATATGGTAATGTAATATTGCACATATATTACGCTTCTTTTGCTGTCAGTCTTTATGGAATATACCCTTTCCATATGAGCAATCAGGGCGACAATCTCTTTCCGAATCTTGAGATCCTCTGGAGCATTCCTTAACAGCTGACTGATCGATCGTGTTGCCCATTGGCCTTCGCCGTAGAGTTTCCTCGCTCGCCCAGTCTGACTGTCGCTTGTCGTTTGCTGAACTGTTATCGCCCGTCGCCTGGTAATCCTGTCGCTTGGTGATCCCTTCGCCCAGTAAGCCTTCGCCAGGTATTTATCCATGGTCACCTCCTTCTTGGATTTTCCTTCCTTGGGCCTATGTTCTGGACCGTCGATCCACAGATTGTGCTGAGATATGTGGCCCAGAATTTCTGTCACTAAACATATAAGCCCCCTCAAGGAAGACTGAGTAATCTGTTTGGCCTTGAAAAAGACCAATTAATCATTCCCCCGCAACATCGGTAACGTGTGCAGACGAGTAAGGACCCTTGACCACGCCAAGGTGGCGTATGAGAGGGATTGGGGCAAGGCCCTTGATTTTGAGGCGAATGTGTTCGAACCAAATCGCACACGCAAGAATACGGGTCGCGCAAGTAATATAATGATGAGAAAAGTATCGTTCCCACGAGGACTAGTTAGAACCTACTGCCGATCACCAGCAAATCTCAGATTCTAGCCGTAAACAGTTAATTGATTTGATAAGTTGATGCAAGTAACTAAAATTGCAGAAAACAAAAGTAAAGCAGTAGTCAATGGGAGAAAAGCCTAGGACTATGAATCCCCTATCGTTTCATCAATTATCCGCACTCTCTCTTCCTCAATTCATTCAGTTTCTGCGTTTACTAACCACAATTCCTAAATAGTCGTTATACCTCTCTCGAGTGTGTAACGGTGAATCAGCGAACACTCATAAACCTATATCTCTACAGCGTGTTACGAGTATCAACGATTCCTTAAACTCCAATTGCTAATCGGTTACCCACGAGTGTATATCTCTATACTCTCTAATTAACCCGATCTCTCAGCCTTAATTCAGGTTACGTTTCCTCTCTTCTAATCCTAAGTCTCTCTCGAGTTCACTTAGCGATAAGGAATCAAACAAACCGGCGATCAACCCGATAAGTAGGCAATGCACACAAGGAAACGTAAGAAAACGCAGAAACTTCATAAATTAAATCTGAAAAGAGCGTAGACAACCGACTACGCGAATCGGTTCATCACAATCCTATAAAGCAAATTAGTTCGACATCGGAAACATCATGAAAACGCAGAAACTAAGGGAAGACATGAAGAACTCCCTCAAGATCTCAATTCTCTGTTTCCGGCCGTCAAGAGGTGTCTCTAGATAACCCTAAACCGAGTCCTCACCAAGGTTTTTATACTAGGACTTCTAAGGAAATAATAAAAGAAATCAAATAAAATATCTCAAGTTGATCCTCGTCCGGTGCGGCCGCACAGGCCTTTGGTGCGGCCGCACCTCCGCCACTGTGATGTCCTTCTTCCACCTCGACCGGTGCGGCCGCATCTCTACTTGGTGCGGCCGCACCTCACGTTCTGCCTCTTAGCTCCCCTTCTAATCCTTCTGGTGCGGCCGCATCTCCAGTTAGTGCGGCCGCACCTCACGTTCTGCTCATCTCGTCCTCCTCTGCTCTTCATGTGTGGCCGCATCTCTGCTTGGTGCGGCCACACCTTCACGTCTGTCCATTCCTCCTCCTTTTATACGGCTTCCTCCTCATGGATTTCGCTCCGTATCACTCGTTTTCCTACAAAACCAACATATACGTGCACACTCCAAAACAAACCATGAGAAACGCACAAACGAGACTAAACAACGGAAACTAACATCGAATTTGTTCTAAAATGTGATTTGTAACTCTAATTTCTTAGAGTTATCACACCCCCAAACCTAGATTTTGCTAGTCCCGAGCAAAACAAATAGAAAATGCACCTAAAACAATCTAATGCAACGGTAGCCTAAGTGTGTCGGAGTTTCTAGTCACGCTAAACATTCTCAGTTATCGGTTGCTCAACTAGTATATTTGAACTCCTGCCCCTTCCCGACTTGTGCCTCGGTAATCCTGCATTCCAATCCTCCACCGCATTCCTTTACAAACATTTTCGACTCCAACCAGAGGCTAAAACGAGTCTATCACCAAAATAGCACACTTCAGGCAACGAATCGCAAAACCAACCCAAACCTATGATTCTTCACGCTAGGCAACACACTTTCATTTCTTTTCCCTTTTTTTTTTCGTTTGCACGACTCTAAATGCTCGTCATTAACAGTGGGTACCTATTTAACAAGTTTTCGATCAATGACTCCCGAACCAGTTGGTTCAAGGCATTGGGTGATAAAGCACCCCTCGGATCTAATCACTCAAGCCACCACCATCAAGACTTACACCACAAGTACATATTCAGGCAATTCATCAATTTCTCACACTTTTCTTTCTTTGTTTTCTTTTTTTTTTTCTTTTTTTTTACGCCCGAACATTGGTACTCAGAGCCTTGGCAAAACATTTTAAAAATTCTCTTTTCCTTTGTTTGGTTGCCTAACACTTATGTCTCAAAAGGCCGAGGTAGTTCTACTTATGTCGCCCTCCGTGTGCTCAAAAGGTTCGAGATTCGCCGAAGCCAAAAAAAATTTCATTTATCTCCTAGTTTCGGAGTGGACAACTATCGCCTAATCACAAGTCAAAGTAAAGGCTCTCGTCTTCCTACACTAGGAGCCTAGCCGATTAATCACATCCTTGAATACGATCCTATCAACTCCAACTCCTTAGGCTAACATAAACCACACAATCAACTCAACTCAAACTAACAATGAAAATGCCATCCATGCTAACACAATGCAGACACAAAGCAAAACAGAAACGGCACCCCCAAACCTAAAGGGAGCAACGTCCCGGTGCGAAACAAAACAACATAACAATGCAAACAATAGGGAGAGTGATACGAGCCTCAAAACTCGGCGGAGCCGGAGGTATCTCCCCCATTGGGAGAGTCTTGATCATCGGGCTCGCTCAAGTCATCGATATCCATGTTCATGTGCGCTGCGACGCGCCGATTGAAATCCATTTGATAGCGATTGAACGCTCGTTGAGACCTCATGAAACGCCGCATTTCTTGTTGGAAGCCATCCTCGGTTGTGGCTCGTGGAGGAGGCGCTGCAGCAGAGCTAGAAGGGTGAGCGGGAACGGGGGCAAGATCCATACCTTCGTCATCAGACGACGCCACCCCATGCGTCCTCTCGTAGGCTTGCTCCATGCTGACCAGGGTGGAGTAATTGAGTTCGCGAGGGATATGTTTCACCTCTTCTCGGGCATCCCAAAGCACCCCTGCACGTTTACACAACTGGAAAATCGTCGCGGGGAACCAAATCCCAAGATTAGGATCCTGCAGGCTCGTTGTTAGCATATGAGAAATCAACGAAGCGACATCTATCTGTTTGCACTCAAGAATGCAATAAACAAGCACTGCGCGTTCTTTTGTCACTTTCGTTGTATGCTTTGCGGGCATCAAGCGAGACGAGATAAATTGCAACCACAACCTAGCTTCCGGTTTTAGATTAGTGTTGAGCAGGGATATGGGCTGTTGGGTACTCTTAGACAATGTCCAAGACGACCCCGGAATGGTTAATCTCCCTAATATAGCAGCGGCATCGAAATGCTCATTGACCGTGGTGTAGAACTCATCTTGAGCTATATAGGGGAGGTTATACAATTCCGTAATCGCCGCAGCGCTAAAACAAACATCTTTTCCCCTAACGGGCACAACCATCGTACCCCTATCCATGGTGCCCGCAATGGCATAGAACTCGCGCACTACGGGTACGACAAAAGCCGCTGGTGATTCTACAAATTTCTCCCAATGAAGGCGGGAGATGGTGTACCTAAAGTTGTACATATGGCCATTGCTATAATCTAATCCCCGTTCGACGTTAAGAGTCCTATTTACCAAGTCCTCCCTATATCGAGTCTCTGCGGCCTCCGTCATGCCTCCCCTAGCTCGGCCCCTAGCGGGCGGGTGTTCAATCACTCTCGCTTTCTTCTTAGGGGCCATAATCACAATCAAGCAATCAGATTAACCGGGAAACGCTACCTAACCAACACCCAATCCCCAATCCGATCGCTACCACACAACACCCAAACCCAAATTCAATCGCTACCACACAACACCCAAACCAAGGGAAGGTTAGAGGATGTGCAAACCGCGGGAATCTGCTGGGAAGAGACGGTGAGTGGCAATGCGGTTGCCGAAATCCGGCGTTTTGACGTGGTGGAGGGGCGATGGCTTGTCGGGGCTCTAGGGCGGTTGGGGGTGACGGCCGACCCTTCTCCTGCAAAAAGAAGAAAGAAAATTAGGGTAAGAATGAAAGAGAGGCGAGGAAGGCCGTGTTTTTATATATATATATATATATTTTTTTTAAGTGGTGCGGCCGCATCTCCTTTTAGTGCGGCCGCACTGTGGCCTCTGGTCACAGGCTTCTTCAATGGTGCGGCCGCATCTCCCCTAAGTGCGGCCGCACTGTGGCTACTGGTCGTGGGGGCTTCTTCAGTTGGTGCGGCCGCATCTCCCCTAAGTGCGGCCGCACTGTGGCTACTGGTCGTGGGGGCTTCTTCAGTTGGTGCGGCCGCATCTCCCCTAAGTGCGGCCGCACTGTACGGTCTGTGGATGAGGCGCCCCTTCTCTTGTGCGTCCTGCCTATTGCCCACCTAAGAAAACGAGAAATTCTTGAGTACTAAATCAAAAATGAAAATAAAAATAAGAATAAAAATAAAAACAATGCACAAGTTTAAATAAAAAGATTGTTGGGTTGCCTCCCAACAAGCGCCTGATTTAACGTCATCGGCTTGACATGTTGATCCACTAGGCGTCTTCCATAGCCAGTGTCCCCGGATCCCGGTGGACAACGCCTCCCATATAAGCCTTGACACGACTCGCATTCACCTTGAATCTGTTAGAGTCATCAGTACCTACTAACTCGAGAACACCGAACGGTAATACCTGGGTAATTTGGAAGGGCCCGGACCAACGCGACTTGAGTTTCCCTGGAAACAACCGCAGTCTGGAGTTAAATAAAAGAACAAATTGGCCTGGAGAAAACTTACGATCCTTCAAGCGCCGATCATGCCATATTTTGGTCTTTTCCTTGTAAATGCGGGCATTTTCATACGCGTCTTTCTGGAATTCCTCCATCTCATTTAGCTGCAGTAATCGTTGCTCCCCCGCTGCGCTAGGATCCATGTTCAGCTTCTGAACCGCCCAGTAAGCTTTATGTTCCAACTCCACCGGCAAGTGACAAGCTTTGCCATATACCAGCTTGTACGGCGATGTCCCTATCGGGGTCTTGAAGGCCGTCCTGTATGCCCATAGAGCTTCGTCAAGCTTGGTAGACCAGTCTTTTCGATTAACTCTTACCGTCTTTTCCAGGATCCTTTTGATTTCGCGGTTGGAAACTTCGACTTGGCCGCATGTTTGAGGATGATAGGGTAAAGCCACCTTGTGCTTGACTCCATATTTTCGCATCAGTGCATTGAACTTGTTGTTGCAAAAATGGGCTCCACCGTCACTGATGATGGTTCGTGGTGTTCCGAATCGCGTGAAAATCTGTCTAAGAAATTTCAAAACTCCACGAGCATCGTTAGTGGGCAACGCAATAGCCTCTACCCATTTTGACACATAATCAACAGCCACTAGAATGTACTTGTTCTTAAACGAGTCTATGAAGGGGCCCATGAAGTCTATTCCCCATACATCAAAAAGTTCAACCTCTAAAATGCTATTCAGGGGCATTTCGTCACGACGCGAAATATTGCCTACCCTTTGACAACGATCACACTGTGCGACAAAAGAGTAAGCATCCTTAAACAGGGAGGGCCAATAAAAACCTGATTGTAGGACCTTTGCTGCTGTTTTGTGACCGCCGTGGTGTCCACCATACGGTGATGCATGACACTGCTCAAGGATCGGTCTGATTTCTTCCTCCGGGACACAACGCCTAATAACCTGATCTGCACATTTACGAAAAAGCAAAGGCTCATCCCACATATAAAATTTTACGTCATGAACGAACCTTTTCCGCTGTTGGCTTGACATGTCTGGAGGGAAAATATTCGCGACTATGTAGTTCACATAGTCGGCATACCAAGGTGCGGCTACCTCCACGGCGAACAGTTGCTCATCAGGGAAGGAATCATTGATCAGCGTCGAAAGTGTGGTGCTCGTTGTTCCCTCCTCCAGCCGAGATAAGTGATCAGCCACCTGATTCTCGGAACCTTTCCTGTCAACGATTGTAAGATCGAACTCTTGCAACAATAAAACCCAACGGATTAGTCGCGGCTTGGAATCCGCTTTAGAAATCAGGTAGCGTATGGCAGCATGATCAGTATGCACAATCACAGAAGAGCCAATCAAATAAGGCCTAAACTTATCAAATGCAAACACGATTGCCAACATCTCCTTTTCCGTTGTCGTGTAATTGACTTGAGCGGAATCGAGTGTCCTACTAGCATAGTAAATTGCATGAAAATGCCTATCTTTCTTCTGTCCTAAGACCGCTCCTACAGCTAAATCACTCGCATCGCACATGAGTTCAAAAGGCAGGTTCCAATCAGGGGCAACGATAATTGGAGAAGACACTAACCTCTCTTTCAATGTATGGAACGCCTCCATACACTTACCGTCAAAAAGGAAAGGTGCATCTTTCTCCAGGAGGTTGCACAACGGTTTGGTGATCTTCGAAAAGTCTTTAATAAACCTCCTGTAGAAGCCAGCGTGTCCCAGAAAACTTCGAACTCCTTTCACTGATGTCGGAGGGGGTAACTTCTCGATTGTCTCCACCTTGGCCTTGTCCACCTCGATGCCACTCTTCGAAATTCTGTGACCTAGCACAATACCTTCACGTACCATAAAGTGGCACTTTTCCCAATTCAAAATCAGGTTAGTCCGCTCACATCGTGCAAGGACAGCCGCAAGATTATCCAAGCAATTTGTAAATGACAATCCATAAACTGAGAAATCATCCATGAATACCTCAATGGTCTTCTCAATCATGTCCGAAAAAATTGCTTGCATACATCGCTGAAACGTGGCAGGTGCATTACATAATCCAAACGGCATACGACGGAAAGCGAACGTACCGTAAGGGCAGGTGAAGGTAGTCTTTTCCTGGTCCTCAGGTGCAATCGCTATCTGGTTATAACCTGAGTAACCATCCAGAAAGCAGTAAAAACTTTTACCTGCGAGATGGTCCAACATCTGATCAATGAAGGGCAACGGGAAGTGATCCTTGCATGTGGCCGCATTGAGCTTCCGGTAGTCCATGCAGATCCTCCACCCGGTGACCGTCCTCGTTGGAATGAGCTCATTTTTGCTGTTCTCGACCACCGTGATGCCTCCCTTCTTAGGTACGCACTGGACTGGACTCACCCATGAACTATCCGAGATCGGATAGATGATTCCTGCATCAAGCCATTTAATGACTTCTTTTCTTACCACCTCTTTCATGTGCGGGTTCAGTCGCCGTTGATGCTCGACGGACGCCTTCTTCTCACTGTCCAAGACAATCTTGTGCATGCAAATTGCTGGACTAATCCCTTTGATGTCCGCAATAGTCCACCCGATGGCTGTCTGGTGCTCCCGAAGCACTCGTAGCAACATCTCTTCCTGTTCGTTAGTCAACGAAGATGAAATAATAACAGGAAGGGTGTTGTTCTTACCTAAGTAAGAGTACCGTAGGTGATCTGGTAAGGGCTTCAACTCCAACTTCGGGGGCTCTTCGATGGAAGGCTTGATGGTGGTTGCAGGTCGGTCAAGAGGTTCCACCCTTTGAAATTGTCGCACAAAGGCCACCTCTTCCTCAGATGTCCCGTCAAGGAGTGCATCTTCTGTCGGTAACTCATAGGCTTCTAGAATAGTCTCGACGGTAACCTCCTCAAGTATGTCCACGTACCTGCATTCATCAACTTCATTAGGCATCTTCATGGCCTTATCCATGTTGAATGTTACCTCTTGGTCGTGGATTCTCATGGTGAGCTCTCCTTTCTGGACATCGATTAATGTCCTTCCCGTTGCTAAGAACGGTCTTCCCAGGATGATGGGAACCTCCCGGTCCTCCTCGTAATCTAGGATGACGAAATCCGCGGGGAAGATGAACCTGTCCACTTTCACCAAAACATCTTCCACGATACCCTTCGGGTAAGTATAAGACCGGTCAGCTAATTGTAAGGTCAGCGATGTTGGTCTTACCTCTCCGATGTTCAGTTTCTTGAACACCGAAAATGGCATCAAATTGATGCTTGCCCCTAAATCACATAAAGCATGACCAAAAAAATCAGTCCCAATGTGACAAGGGATGGTAAACTTACCAGGATCCTTAAGCTTTGGCGGTAGTCTCCTTTGAACAATTGCACTGCATTCCTCGGTCAACGAGATCGTTTCGTGACCACCAAGCTTCCGCTTCTTTGACAGGATATCCTTCATGAACTTCACGTAGCTTGGCATTTGCTCGAGCGCCTCCGCGAAAGGGATATTGATCTGCAGCTTTTTAAACACTTCAAGAAACTTTTTGAATTGCTGCTCGTCAGTGTGCTTCTTTAAACGCTGCGGAAACGGAACTTGAGGAATAATAGGAACTACAGGCATAGGATCAGTACGTACCGGTGTTTCAATACTCTGATGCTCAGAGTCCTTTCTAGACTCCGTCTCACGTACCTTAGCCTGACGTTTCTCCCTAGCTTGTTCTTTTTCGGCCTCTTGCCGCTCAAACTTCTCTTCCAGGTCCTTCCCGTTTCGGAGGGTAATAGCACTGCAGTTTTCCCGATTCTTGGGGTTGAGCTCTGTGTTGCTCGGAAACGTCCCCTGCGGTCTTATCACCAATGATCCTGCTATCTGCCCCATCTGCATCTCGAGCTGCTTGATCGAGGTCGCGTGGTCCTTCAGTATGAGCTCCTGCTGCTTCCTCGTCTCCTCTTGCTGTTTCCGAACCTCCTCATTGCTAGCCAGAACCTGTCTCAACAAATCTTCAACACTAGATTTAGGTTCACTTACGGGTTGTCGCATCGGTGGTGCAAATCCCGGTGGCTGGTTTGGTCGCGAAGGCCCGATATCATGATGCTCCTGATTATTTCTCCACGAGAAATTGGGGTGGTTGCGCCATCCTGAGTTGTACGTGTTGGAGTACGGGTTATTCCTGTTGGTGCCTCCCACGTAGTTCGCCTCTTCAGCCTCTTGCAATTCCATCACCTGCAAATTAGAACGAGGTGGAGGGTTAGCATTTTGAGTCGACGTACGCAACGCCGCCATCTCTTTGGTCAGTGTCTCTAGCTGAGCGCTGAGGGCGGTGATAGCGTCTATCTGGTGATGTCCTCCTCCTCTTGCTGGTGCTCTCCTTTGGCCATTTGTCGCCATCGCCTCGAACAAATCCAGAGCGTCATCCGGTGTCTTGTTCATTATGGTACCTCCTGCGGCTGAATCGATGGTAGATTGGAGTTGCTCCGCTAGCCCGTCGTAGAAGCTCTGAACCAACATCCACTTGGGGATGTCGTGGTGGGGGCATAGCCTCTGCAGCTCCTTGAATCGATCCCACGCTTCGTACATGGATTCGCCGGCGAGTTGGCGGAACGAGGTGATGTCGTTCCGTATCTTCACAGTTCGGCTCGGCGGATAGTACTTGGATAGGAAGTGCTTGCGGAGATCGTCCCATGAACTGACTGACTCTCCTGGCAGCGAATACAGCCACGCTCTGGCTTTATCTCGAAGCGAGAACGGGAACAACCGCAACTTGATTGCTTCTGCTGATACTCCGTGGTACCTGAAAGTGCCACACAAATCTTCAAAACGCGTTAGGTGCCAGTGCGGATCTTCGTTAATTAAACCACCAAAATTTGAATTTTCAATCATATGAATAATAGATGGTTTAATTTCAAAAGTATCCGCCTGAATTTCAGGACGGAGGAAACCAGCATGATTCTGCGGCGTCGGCTGTGCGTAATCCCGCATTGTCCTCGGCGGTTGCTGCGCCGCAATGTTGACGATGTTGTCGTTGTTCGCGTTCGCCATTGTGTCTCTCTGACCCCTTCTCAAAATCCGAAACGTTCGCTCGATTTCAGGGTCAAAGAGTAGCTCTTTGTCACCTTTGCGATGTCGCATACACCTGCAAAAAGTGAAAAAGAGAATCAGCGACTACAATTGAAAATTGCTGAAGAAAATTAGCAAATAAATTCTAAAACTAGTCCCCGGCAACGGCGCCAAAAACTTGTTCGAACCAAATCGCACACGCAAGTATACGGGTCGCGCAAGTAATATAATGATGAGAAAAGTATCGTTCCCACGAGGACTAGTTAGAACCTACTGCCGATCACCAGCAAATCTCAGATTCTAGCCGTAAACAGTTAATTGATTTGATAAGTTGATGCAAGTAACTAAAATTGCAGAAAACAAAAGTAAAGCAGTAGTCAATGGGAGAAAAGCCTAGGACTATGAATCCCCTATCGTTTCATCAATTATCCGCACTCTCTCTTCCTCAATTCATTCAGTTTCTGCGTTTACTAACCACAATTCCTAAATAGTCGTTATACCTCTCTCGAGTGTGTAACGGTGAATCAGCGAACACTCATAAACCTATATCTCTACAGCGTGTTACGAGTATCAACGATTCCTTAAACTCCAATTGCTAATCGGTTACCCACGAGTGTATATCTCTATACTCTCTAATTAACCCGATCTCTCAGCCTTAATTCAGGTTACGTTTCCTCTCTTCTAATCCTAAGTCTCTCTCGAGTTCACTTAGCGATAAGGAATCAAACAAACCGGCGATCAACCCGATAAGTAGGCAATGCACACAAGGAAACGTAAGAAAACGCAGAAACTTCATAAATTAAATCTGAAAAGAGCGTAGACAACCGACTACGCGAATCGGTTCATCACAATCCTATAAAGCAAATTAGTTCGACATCGGAAACATCATGAAAACGCAGAAACTAAGGGAAGACATGAAGAACTCCCTCAAGATCTCAATTCTCTGTTTCCGGCCGTCAAGAGGTGTCTCTAGATAACCCTAAACCGAGTCCTCACCAAGGTTTTTATACTAGGACTTCTAAGGAAATAATAAAAGAAATCAAATAAAATATCTCAAGTTGATCCTCGTCCGGTGCGGCCGCACAGGCCTTTGGTGCGGCCGCACCTCCGCCACTGTGATGTCCTTCTTCCACCTCGACCGGTGCGGCCGCATCTCCAGTTAGTGCGGCCGCACCTCACGTTCTGCCTCTTAGCTCCCCTTCTAATCCTTCTGGTGCGGCCGCATCTCCAGTTAGTGCGGCCGCACCTCACGTTCTGCTCATCTCGTCCTCCTCTGCTCTTCATGTGTGGCCGCATCTCTGCTTGGTGCGGCCACACCTTCACGTCTGTCCATTCCTCCTCCTTTTATACGGCTTCCTCCTCATGGATTTCGCTCCGTATCACTCGTTTTCCTACAAAACCAACATATACGTGCACACTCCAAAACAAACCATGAGAAACGCACAAACGAGACTAAACAACGGAAACTAACATCGAATTTGTTCTAAAATGTGATTTGTAACTCTAATTTCTTAGAGTTATCAGAATGAAATCATGGTAGCTGGCGTGAAGGACCGGCTGAAACTTGTGATATTCTTTGCCTCATATCTGACCTTTTCCTATGTTTGTATTTGTCCCCATAGAGGGGGAAACGTTTTAAAATAACACTATGTGCTTCCCACATCGTTGACCTATATTCTTTCAAGTATTTGCCATTGATCTTAAGGTCGTGTAATGATCCATTTAGCCCCCCTAGGCGATATGAATTCCCAAGATGATATTCAACTACCTGGAAAGGGCCTTCCCAATTTAGAGTCCATTTTCTTTGAAAGTAGTCACAGACTCCTTCAGGTAATCGTAACTTCCATATTAGATCGCCAACGCTGAATGATCGAGGAACTACTTTCTTGTTATAGTAAATGGCGATGTTTCTTTTATGAGCTTATAGGTGGTTCAACACGTTGATCCCGGTGATTTCCAAGTGTCCTCATCATACCCTTCGTATTCTCCCAATTGTTTGAGGAATCTAAGCGATCAATACCACACCTCTAGTGGGAGCATCCCATCGCGACCGTCGACGAGGCTAAAAGGGGCGCCATCAATTTTTTCCTTTTTTGTTAATACGGAGCGCCCACAATGCCTTTTGGAGCAGAGTATGCCACGTTTGTGGGTTACTCATTTGATGAGCTTGTTAAAGGCTTGTTAATCGTCCTCCGTATCACTCGTTTGATGAGCTTGTTAAAGGCTTCCGCTTACCCATTTGACTGAGCATAGTATATCTTTGAGTTGAGCACTTTGAACTCGAAATCCTCGGCGAATCCATTCATAACTTTGCCGTTGAATACTCTTGTGTTGTCTACGACAATGCTTTGAGGTACTCCATATCGATAGCTAACGAAAGTGAATTGGATCACGTCCTTCTGGTTAATTGACTTATACGTTGCTGCCTCGACCCATTTGGTAAAATAGTTGGTGGCAACAAATACGTACGCGTCTCCTCTGGTTGAGTGAGGATGGATTTCTTCTATGATGTCTAACGCCCATGTTCTGAAAGGCTGTGGCTTTATTATAACATTCATATATGTTCTGGGGGTTCGCTTCACTAGCCCACACTACTGACAAGCCTTATAGGCTCGAGCCATCTCAATGTAATTCTTGACCATCGACGACTAGTAGAAACCATGTCTTTTGATCGACCAGCTCGATTTAATTCCAGCTTGATGTGCTCCGCACAATCCCTCATGATTGGGATGGCTTTTTCTCGATTGACGCACAACAGAAGCACACCTTCGTTGGTTTTTCTATAAAGAGTGTTGTCGAGGAGTACATAGCGTCTAGCGATCACTCGAATCCTCCTTTCAATTTTTGTACCGGTATATTTGAGGAATTATTGTATTGGTTCTCGTTAATCCTCTTTTTGTTTGTACAAGTCGGCGGTGTGGACCTCTTTAGTTTTCTCCTCACCATCATCGTGGAACTCTGGTCTTTGCTTACAAAGAACGTCGCTTTGCTCTTGGATGTCTCCAGGTCACTAATCAACCCAGAAGCAAATTGTGCCAAGTGGTTAGCCTCCCGATGGTTGTCTCTTTTCACATGGACTACTTCGACTTTGTGTAACTTCGCGAAGAGTTCCTTTGCCTCGTGCAAGTATTTACCAAGATAGGGTGAGTGGCACTCACTCTGGTCAAGGAGTTGTTGAATTACTAGTTGGGAGTTGCCGCATATTTTACGGTTTCCATCATCCAGTCTAGTGCCAGTTGTAAGGCTAAAATCAAGGTTTCATACTCTACCTGGTTGTTAGTGACTTTGCCGTTGATGTGGCAAGCCACTTTGGTTTCCGCTTTCTATGGTGTCTCAATAAAGACGCCCACACCAGCTCCGAGTTTGTTAGAGGGCCCATTGAACCTAACGGTCCATCCTTTGTTCGGGTGATCTTCCTCGAGTGTGGAGTCGAGATTCCTTCACTGTAATGAGTTATGAATTCGACTAAGACATAGCCTTTTGACCGAGGCTTGTGGTTTATGATAAATATTGTAGGCTAAAAGCACTAGGCTCTAGTTGCCTATCCTTCCCGTAAGTAAGGGGTTGTCAAAGAACACTTTGGTAACGGGGGTCTTGGAGACGACATACACATCGTTAGACTCGATATAGTGTCTTAGTTTTGTTATTGAGTAGTACACCGCAAGACAGATCTTTTCTATTGATGTGTATCTTTGTTCTATTTCTATGAGTAGGCGCGACAGATTGTAAATCGCCCTTTCTACTCCGTCGTGCTCTTGTACTAGCATTGATCCAATAGTGGATTGCGGCGGATTGACTAGGTAGTTTTTTAAATTCTGGAACGCTCGCTCATGTTGTGATGTCCAGTTTATATGTCCTTTCTGTTTTTCTCTGAAGATTGTCGAAAAGGCACTTGTCTTAGATGCGACATTGCCTATAAATCAGCAGATATAATTTACCCTGCCGAGGAATGCTTGAAGTTCCTTCTTACTCTGTGGAGCTGGAAGATTTTGAATGACGTGGGTCATCAAAGGGTCTACTTCGATTCCTCGCTGCTACACAGGGAAATCAAGAAATTGTCCCTTTTACAACCCCAAGGCGCATTTTAGTGGATTGAGTTTGAGGCTGTGCTTTCGCATCTTTTCAAATGCTTCAATTAAATGAAAAGGATGGTCATGTCTCTTTTTAGACTTCACCACAACATCATCTATGTATACCTCAATTGTTCTTCCTATCAGTGGGGCGAAGATTAAGTTCATCGCTCTCTGGTAGGTGGCTCCTACATTCTTCAACCCGAAATACATTACTATCTATTCGAATATTCCTAATGGGCATCAAAATGCAGTTTTATGAACGTCTTCCTCAGCGATGAAAATTTGGTTATACCTAGAATACCCGTCCATAAAGGACATTAGTTCGTGTCCTGCCGATTTGTCTGTGAGATCATCAGCGACAGGCATGGGGTATTCGTCTTTGGGTGTTACTTTGTTCAGATCAGATAAGTCTATGCAGTCTCTGATCTTTCCATTTTTCTTGACAACCGGGACTATGCTGGAGATCCAGTCGATGTATTTAACCGTTCTTATGTATTTGGCTTTGAACAACTTCTTAATCTCATCATAGATCATTTGGGCTACTTCCCGCGACATCCTTTGCGGGGTTTGTTTTACAGGTTTGATATTGCTATACGTCGGGAATCGATGCTCGACTAAATCTCGGTTAAGACCTGACATCTCGGTGTAATCCCAAGCGAAGCAATCCTTGTAATTGTGAAGGACGTCGCTTATGCTACGCACCTCTACTTCATTCAGGAGCGAACTGAGATATGTAACATGCGGTGAATCAGCCGTTCCCAAGTTTATTTCTTTCAACGGATCACATGGAATAACAAAAATGTTAGGGACTTCTTTATTATTCGAATAAATGTGAAGCATGTCTTGACATGCTGAAGGAGATGAATTACATCGAGTCTTATTTATTCTATATGTCCTGTAGCTAGCTAATCTCTCTAGGACATTGATTACTGGGTCAGTTTGTTCACTCTCCAATGGATGAGGATGGGTTGATGAGTCTTTCGGGCTCCAAGTCTGTCTCAGTTTGTTGAGTACTGTTGTCGTCTCGTATCCCAACTTCATACATGTCTTTTTCTAGTGGAGTAAGATCTTGTTTGGCGTCGAGCTGCAGCGCATCGCCCCATCATGTCGGGATAATTGGATTTTGAGGCGGTGCCAGGGGTGGTCCATCGTACGAAACTACGAACTCATAGCCTGTGTCATTTAGAGGGCTGACGTTTGGGTCTCCCATAATGTATATCTGCTTTAAGCCCATGTCCTTCACATGTTTAACTACTCCTGCGCAGACATAAGGTATGTTAGATTTCTCGTTCGCTTTCCCAGAAACAACTTCTAAACCGTGTTTTTCCCACAACAAAAGTTCTTGGTGAAGAGTGGAGGGTATGGTGCTCGCCTTGTGGAGCCAATCTCTCCCTAGCAGAGCATTAAAAGAGGGCTTTATGTCTTTAACAAAGAAAACCGTATTCTTTTCATGCGTCCCTACTCGGAGTTTAGCAGAAACTACTCCCAAGCAAGAGGTGGTAATTCTATTGAACCCACTAACTCTTACGTCAGTTTTCCCAAGCTCAGCTATATCATACCCTAAGCTTTTGTAAGCTTCAAAGGGTAGTAGGTTGTAGTCGCTTATTGAATTGGATGAGAGATCGCTTTCGCTCGTCTCTTTATTTTTCTGGGCGTTAGGGGCTGCTGGCTTAGCACGCTTCTCTGCGGCACGTCGCGGTTTTCTCTGTGGGTACCTGAGGTTGTCCCGTGCCCACCTTCTACCTTGTATATTTGGAAGGACAGGTATGCAGATAAAACGTGAATTCTTGAGGGGTTGCAGGCGAATATCAACCCGAACAAAATCCCTTCTATGTGGGTCATAATCCTTTTTTGAAATCTTTTTTAGGCGAAGTATTCGAGGAATGAGCGAATTCGGAGTCGGACAGGTTACCTGACAAATGATCGACCTTTTCCAACTTGATCTTACTTTCGGATGCTAATAGTGCTAGAAGAAAGAAATATTGGTTGTAGCAGAGCTGACACATCTGGGTGATGAGCACTTTGTGAGCTGTTATCGGTTTTCACCTGACGTAAAGCATGTCAGCTGTTAGCAACTGAGCAATTGAGGTGCCCTTTCTCATCACTTCCTCGTCGCTCCGACGGTGGTTTTGTCATTCTAGACTTCCTTTCGCCTGTTGAGGTCCGAGGCGATCGAAGGCTTGCCGTCTGAGGACCCTCTTTGTGTGGGTTTCTTTTTGCCCAGATCGAAGTCCCTGTCGCATGAGCTCTTCAGAAGTACAAAGGCCTTAGTTTTCCTTCCGTGGATGACTCGTTCGTTCCGAGTGCTTATCCCTACGTTGGTATGCTCTCGGACCACTATGGATTCATACCGCCATCTCTTTAAGGCGATTGAGGTCGTACCAGCCAGCTTTTCTTTCGTTCAGCAGGTATTTCCTGAAGGTATGACACTTATCAGTGGTGTGCGAGGAATCCAAAAGCCAGCGGTAGCGATCATGTCGCATCCCCTTTAAATCAGTAAGGCACTGTAAAATTCCTTTGCTCACAAGCCACTTGAACAATATGTTGGCTATGAGCATTTCACCGATCTCAGGCGATTGATATTTCCCTTCCTACTTTAGCGAGGGAGAAGTGGTTAGACAATGAACGTCAAAGGTACTCACATCGATTAAATCATCAAAGGAATGTGAATATGTTAACGTCTGATCTTGTGAATCTAGGAAGCGTAGCTCCTTTGACTCAATAAGGTCCTGCACAAGTTTCTAAAGGTCATGCAGTCCTTGGTAGTATGTGTGAAAGACCCATGCCATTTACAGAATTTCCTTGATTTTTCTCTGTCAGTACGAGGAATTCTATAGTATGATTTCAGTCGAATCCAACTGTTTTGATGCATAAACTCAAAGATCTCGTCCGCTTTCGACTCATCAAAGGAGTATTTTCTCTCTTCCTAAGTTTTAGGGGATGCTTTGGCCCGAAAGTTCTTTTTTGCTAATTCGTCACATGTTAAAGGTTGCCCTTTCACATAATCCGCGACATCTATGTCTACGATTGGTTCAACTGATAGGTTACCAAAGGTCCCTCGATCAAACTCCCTTTCACCAAATTTTTCTCCGTAAGGAGATTCTCGTACCGAATAGCCCTTCTGGCTAATTCGTTCCAGTCTTTAAACACTTCTCCCTCCAGATTCTTCCTCAAGCAAAAAAGGAGGAAATCTAGGGCGATAACAATAAGCTCAGCCTCAGGCGGAAGTTTTACACATCAGTCGTGCCTTCCTCAATTTATTCAGAAATACGGCCACGGGTTCGCCTGGCTACTATTTTATATGAGTAAGGTCTTGTAGGGTCACCGCTGGATCAGTCTGGGCGAATGCCACCGTGAACTGGACTTGCATGTCCTCCCAGTTTCTCACTAAATTATGTGGAAGGTTTATGTACCACGTGAAAGCAGCTTCTGTAAAAGAGCTTAGAAACAGACATAGTTTCCAAAAAGGATTCGTGACAGCCTCCCCAGCTTGGTGGGTGAAATGGGCAATGTGTTCAGCAAGCGAAATCCCTTCTTCGCCCGAAAAGCGGGCGAATTTAGGAACACGGTATCCCCTTGAAAAAGGGTAGTTCTGATCGATGTTTTCAGAATAAGGAGCCTAATAGAGTTGAATCTCATTTGTGTTATCTGTTCCAGGGATCGTCTGTTCGACTAATTGAGTAACATAATCTCTGATCTCAAGTGAAAGCTCTGGCGGTGAGATGATTTCAGGGATTGTTGCTTCCCTCCTTCGTGCCTGCTGGGGAATATATGCAGAATATCTTTCATCCTCGACAGGGCGAACAAACTCGCTCTCTACGGGCCTGACGAATTCTTTCCTTCTCCGGAACGGAGGTTGGTATGTTGTATGATGGACTTGTTGTACTACCCTCTTGCCCTCGTTTATTACAAGTAGCGGGTTATTATACATTGTACATTGTCCTCCCAGGAGTAATGAAGGTAGGGACATCCTCAATGTCAACCTTCCGTTTTCCTTCAGCGATTACCGTTCTGCACGAATAGTAATCATGCTGATGTCTGCTCACTGATTCGCCCCTGTTGTCTGTGGGGCTACCTGGTGGTACCACTGACACAGTCCCGAGATTTTGAAAAATAGCCTCCATCTTAAAGTTGATTGTCTCCTTGAAGGCGTCGTACTTCTGGTCGATAGCACCGACTTTCTCCATTAAGAGTTGGAGAGTACTCATGATGGCCGATAGTTCTTCAACCAGGCTGATTTCGAGCTCCATAGTTGCTCTTTTCTACATCGGAGTTATTGCATCCGGGATTATTCGAACTAAGACCAAATCGAGTCGTTGGCATCGTGTTAGCCTAGTTGCTTCCACTGTGGTCCCCAAAGGCGTGTTCGCTCCGGAAACGACCGCGGACAAGCCGGATCCAAACAAGTCGGAAATCTCTGGTACTACGAGTCAACTAGTGCCTGTAGGATTTGTTGAATGTGTGGTTGCCGTATGAAATGCAAGAAAGAGAGGAAGACAACGGATGGACAGCCTTAAGCGGAAGAACTTACGGATGCCATCGACGATGCCTTCGAGAGTGAGCAGGAACAGAGGCGCACAAAGAGAGCTTGAATGCTGAATTGCTTGAAAAGATAAAATATGACAATATATGTCTATCTATAGAGAGGTGTTGATGTGTGTTTGTACAATACCTAAGAACAATTATTATACTGATACGTATATACGGTAATGTATTATTACACATAGATTATGCTTCCTTTGCTGCCATTCTTCATGCAATACCCCTTTTTTATATGAGCAATCTTGACAACAATCTCCTTCCGGATTCTGAGATCATATAGAGCCTTCCTTAACAGCTGACTGATCGATCGTGTCGTCCATTGGCCTTCACCGTAGAGTTACCTCGCTCGCCCAGTCTGACTGTCGCTTGTCGCTTTGCTGACCTGTTATCGTCCGTCGCCTGGTAATCGCGTCTCTTGGTGATCCATTCGCTCATCAAGCCTTCACTTGGTGTGTATCCGTGGTCACCTACTTCCTGGATTTTCCTTCCTTGAGCCTGTGTTTTGAACCGTCGATCAACGGATTGTGCTGAGATCTGTGGCCCAAAATTTCTGTTGCTAAATAAGCGGCAGGTGTCTCGTGGGTGTGTCCGTAGAATCCCTTCCTAGATAAGTGCCACAAGATGCCAACATTCTTCCCTTTTTTTTTTATAAGCAGATGCAAACATTCTGATAAGCAGCATTTTCCCTGCCTTTGCTCATCGGTGCTCCCCACCCTCTTGATTCTTTCGCATTGACAGTACCTTGGAGAATTAGCTTGTAATACTTTTTTTTTGGTTGCCTTTTTCCTTGACATGAAGCTGGCTGCTTTAAGATGCAGAGCTTGGATAATACAAAAGATGCTCGCGACCTGACTGTGACTAAGGATGCATAGCGTAAATTTGTCGGGTAGATCGTCCTAGTTTCAGCTAAAGTCCGTCTATTGTCCAGCCTAGAGCAACCTTGGGTTCTTCCATGGCCTCATCGAGGACCTCTCCAACTCTATGCTCAGCAATGGCCCACGGTCGTAACACCCTGGCAGAGTAGTTCTCCATGAAGTCGTCACCTCCGGCCGTTGTACAACGGCATCCGGGACCTCGGACTGTTCTCCCCGGCCTTGGGGGCAGGCCGGCTATAAAGATAAGTTTTGGGTCGGCGTAAGGCCAATGGGCCGTTAGGTTGGGCCTGTTCATCAAAAGGCCCGTGAAAGGAAACAGGGCTTTTAAGTTTTCTAGGGTTTTTGCTTTATTATCCCCGACCCTTCCCGCCGCCGTCTCTGAACCCTCATAGCCAGAGAGACCTCCTGCTCGTTCCTTCCTCTTCCTCGTAGAGCGGGCGGAGATGGTGAGTATCCTGGTGAATTGATTCCGTTGCGAGTCTTGGATCTGGCGTTGTTCGTCGATTCTAGATGTGGTTAGGGAGGGTTCTGTTGCTACTGTTTCGGACTGTCGTAGTGTTGTGGTTGGAATGACGTAACGGCATTTCATCCGGAGATATTTTTCCGGGTCGTTGTTTCGACCGGCGGCGGTTCCGGCCACCCTTGTTTGATCGGATGGTTGAGATATTTCATCTGTCCGTGATCTTTGTTGTCTAGCAGTATCTTTACATCCTCTTTTGTTTTCTCTCTGTTGAAGGCCTTCGTTAAGGCGCAAAAGAGCAAGGCCTATTTTAAGAGGTTCCAAGTCAAGTATAAGAGGAGGCGAGGTAATGTCAGCCGTCACCTATTAAGTCCTTTCATGGAATAGCAATCACTCCAAGCTGATTCATGCTTTCTTGTTCTATTTCAGAGGGAAAGACGGATTACCGAGCCCGGATTCGCTTGATTAATCAAGACAAGAACAAATACAACACTCCGAAGTATCGCTTTGTCGTCCGATTTGTATCCTAAATCTATTTTAAATGTGATTGATATCTCCGATTCGACTCCTTACTTGTATAGTCTGGGATTTTATGTTGTTCACAGGGGATTGTCTAGTTATATAATAGCTTCAACCATGTCCCCAAGTTTAGTTTTCGACGTTTAGGTTATCATTTGATTGTTCAGGACTGGCAATTGGGGATTCAGAATTGCATCAGATCAGAAGTTGTGGGAGATTGTTGTTTTATTCAGGATTTTGCTAGTTGTTTTCCTTTTGTGATAATGTAGCGACTAGTTCTAAAAAAGTCTTCCGGACATGACTGTTTGGTGCAGTGATGTTTATATCCTTAACTGATATACATTAGACAAACAAAGATATTACTGCACAAATCATATCTGCCAGTATTTCTGGTGATCTAGTCCTGGCATCAGCTTATTCTCATGAGTTGCCTCGCTATGGGCTCGAAGTGGGTTTGACTAACTATGCAGCAGGTACAACTTGTGGGTTGATTTCTGTTGAACAAGTATATCGTGATGCATGTGCTCAGTTGCTATTGATTTTGAAGCGTATTGCACTGGATTACTCTTGGCACGTCGCGTTTTGAAAATGCTCGAGATGGACGGTGAATATGAGGGGAATGTTGAGGTAATTTTTTGGAGAAGAAGATTAATTATACGTTTTGCTTATTACAAGTTTTCTCATTTGTCCTACACCCCTAGCCTCATTCTGTTGCAAATTGATAATGTGAGGTCCTTATGACAGGCCACGGGAGAGGACTTTACTGTAGAGCCCGCTGAAAGCAGAAGGCCCTTCCGTGCCCTTCTTGATGTTGGTCTTATCCGGACAACTACTGGAAATCGCGTTTTCGGTGCTCTTAAGGTAAGCTGTACAACTTCCTGCCTGGATTCGCAACATACCCTTCAAGTTGAATTCTTTGTGATTGTACCTTTGCATCTTTTGCAATCATATCCATTTCACTTGTAGGACATGGCTGCCACATCAGTTGATCATCTGGAGAATGCTAGTTGTTCTTTTTTTGCATTATGTTAAATAGTCTATCAATGTTTTGTCTGATCCAATGGGTTCTCGTTTTATCAATGTGTGAGAGGGCTCAATTTCACCCGGCCTATAGCAAAGTCGTTAGCTTTGGGGCAGCCTCAAGGTTTTGCATGGTGACAATCATGTTGTAATTCAGGAATCTGCCCTAAATTTAGAACATGTGAACAAAGTTGTCTCCATATGCAACCGTCATAGTCATTTATATTTTCTCGAGTTTGGTCGCATTTACTTTTTTTTCTACCTATCAGTCACCGTATCCTTTTTAGCTTATAATTATCAGATGCCTTTCGATGCAATTCTGTTGAGGCTACATGCATGTTCATGCTTATTTGAGAAATGTTATTTGAATTATTTCTACTGCAACACTCTGAAGTTTAAACTTTTTTCGTGGATTGCACATTTTACAAATCAAATTAAAATTCACTTGTTTTACATTTTGGAATAGGATTTTGTGCTTAGTAAATCTTGATTTTCTTCTTTCATTACTTCGTAAGCTGGAGTTAAATTTTGTTTTCCGTTTTGGAGTGAACTTTTTGGAAACGCTAGAAAACTTTCCATCCCTCATAATAATATTTACAGGGAGCACTCGATGGTGGTCTGGACATTCCCCATGGTGAAAAGAGGTTTGCTGGCTTCTCAAAGGACAGCAAACAGCTCGATCCTGAAGTCCACCGCAAGTATATTTATGGCGGACATGTTTCAGCCTATATGTCTGTAAGTGCGAGAGGTGTTATCTATAGGAAGGAGTGAATGATTTACTCTACTGGTTCTAGTTGGTGAGCACTCACTATTGTTATCCGTCCTTTTCAGACTCTAATGGAGGATGAGCCGGAGAAGTACCAGGCTCACTTCAGCGAGTACATCAAGAAAGGAATCGAGCCGGATGACGTTGAGGCTCTGTACAAGAAAGTCCACGCAGCCATTCGTGCGGACCCCGTGGCAACGAAACCGGAGAAAGCACCACCTAAGGAGCACAAGAGGTTTGCACTCCTGCATATGATACATTTCTCCCTTAACTTCCAGATTAGCACCACTAACTACTCGGACCTCAACCCCATATGCATCACACCGTGACAGGTACAACTTGAAGAAGCTTACCTATGAGGAAAGGAAGCAGAAGTTGATCGAGCGCCTGAACATCCTGAACTCCGCGGCAGGAGAGGACGAGGATGACGACGAGTGAAACGCGCACGCTTTAATGTAACTCGCCTCATTCAATGGTGGATCATTTTTGGTCAACGGACTCGGTGGTTTTTATTTCTTGTTGTTGGATCTTAGACATGAATGGACCCTTGGCTGCCTGCAATGAAGATAGTGAAACGACTGCTATTGCTATTTTAGCGGTGTTTTTCTTTTAATCTCCTTTTGGACTTAGGCCAGTATTAATTATGGTATTGGTGTGATCACGAGTGGTCATTATGACAGCTAGCCAGTTTTTCTGTGCTATGGTTATGAAACTAGAATTAGGAAATCCGTTTTTTTACTCTTTTTTTTAAGTCTGTTTTTGGAAGCGGGGAGCCGAGGGTCGGCCCATTTAAGGCCCAAATGTTACTTTCGTATAAGACAAAAGTGGACCCCTTTACACCCTGTCTCTCTTATGAATAGGAAGAATATCATATGATCTGCTGATTAAATATCATTTACATTTTTAATTTTGTTTTTTTTTTAAAAAGTAGCAAGAATCACGTCGGAATATCTTGCTATAAATTGTGACATTCTCGCTCAGCCACACACAAACACTGTGCAGAGGATATATACTGCGGCAGCGAGGCCAATGTTAGTTTCAAGTGAGGAAGACACGGGGATTGAATTGGGTGGAGGTGTTGAAAGAAGGAGGAGGGGGAAATGCCACAAGCTCTGGTGGTGCTGACCTGTGTCGCCCATGGCCACAATAACCCCATGCTCCAATTCTCCAAGAGGCTACACTCCAAGGGTACCATGGTCACCCTCCTCCCCACCTCCTCCACTTCCAACCACCATCTCCACCTCGACGCTGGTCCCATCCCGTCATCCATATCTCCGACGGCTCCGAGGACTCCAACCAAGGCGCGGAGCCCACCTTGAAGGACCGAGTCGAACCTTTACGTGCCGGCCTCACCAGGAGCCTCGTGGAGTTCCTCAACTCCCCCACCTACTTGGAGCGACCGCCCACGGTTTTGATTTACGACTCCTTCTTCCCATACGTTTTGGATATAGCCCTTCTCCACGGTCTCCATGGAGCTCCCTTCTTCACTCGGTCGGCAGCAGTATACTCAATTTATTAACTCGCGCACGCGGGGAATGTCTGGATTCCGCTGTTTGGGAAAAGTCCGGAGTTGTCCATGCTCGAGACTGACAATCTCCCCTCCTTCCTGTCGGATGGGAACTCCTATCCTGAACTCACCAAGCTCGTTGTTTTGCCAGCTCTCAAACTTACAGAGAGCCCGGTGGATGTTGTTCAACACCTTTGTCGAGCTCGAGGAAGAGGTGAGGAAAATCAGTTAGCAGGTGACAAGAAAATTGGTCCAACTGTTCCGGCCATATACCTCGACAAGCGATTGAAGGATGACGATGACTATGGTGCCAACCTTTTTGAGCCAGATGCTGAGGCTTACATGAAGTGGTTGGACTCCAAGGAGGCCGGCTCTGTGGCCTACATATCATTCGGTAGCCTTGCGACTCTTGGAGAGGAGCAGATGGTGGAGATAGCGAATGGGCACAAGAGGATCAAAGACGAGTTCTTTTGGGCTGTGAGAGAATCTGAAGAGAAGAAGCTCCCCACTGGGCCCGTCGAGGAGGCGTCCGATTCCTGTAAGGGCCTAATCGTGAGATGGTGCAACCAGCTTCCAGTCCTGAGCCATAAGTCAGTGGGTTGCTTCATGAAGCGCTGTCGGTGGAACTCGACCGTTGAGGGTCTGAGCCTGAGAATCCCCATGGTGGTCATGCCCCAGTGGATGGACCAGCCGATAAACGCCAAGTTCATAGTGGATGTACTGAAGGCAGGAGCAAGGATTGGAAGGAAAGAAAGGGGTATCTTCACGGCTGATGATATCGTGAAATGCATTGACGAGATCATGTTCGATGACAGGGGACGGGAGATCAGGGAGAGATCCACTCAATGGAAAGAGCTTGCTCGAAGGGCTCTGCAGGAAGGCAGGAGTTCAGATCAAAACATCGATAAATTTGTTGCGGACCTTGTTGAATGCACCTCAAATTCCAAGCTCTCCTGATCTATCGAAACTGGAAGATCATCTTTATCAGGCTTGATGTATGCATCTTACACCCTGCCTTTCATACGATGGATGTGGTGAAGTAAATTATTAATATAGTAGTCCGAACAAGGCTGTACCTCCCTGTTATTGGGGACTCTCTGCAGCCGTCCATACTTGGACTGGATGATCTCCCCCTGCTCATGTCGGACAGGAACTCTTATCGCGAACTAACGCAGCACGTCATAGGGCAGTTCTCGAACTTCCGAAATGCCGGGTGGATGCGGTTTGACACTTTCGCCGATCTCGAGGAAGAGGCGAGGAAAATAGGCGTATATGTCACTCGTGCTCAAATGGGAATGAAGAAAATCTGGATGAAGTCGATCCTTTTGTTGTTTGTTTGATTTGCTTTGGCAGGTTGTGAAGAGGTTTGCGAGGGAGTGGCCATTGCTGATGATCAGTCTGACAGTTCCATCCATGTACTCGGACCAGAGGTTTAAGGACGGGAATGATGTTCGCCCCTGCCTCTTTGATCCGGAGGTTGAGCCATCCATGAAGTGGTTGGACTCCAAGGAGGCCTGCTTTGTGGCCTACGTATCATTCATAGCCTCGTGGTGCTCGGAAGGGAGCATACGGACGAGATAGGGAACGGGTTCAAGAGGATCAAAAGTGAGTTCCTTTGGGTTGGGAGATAAAGGGAAGGGAAGAAGCCCCCTCCCCGAGTTTTCGAGGAGGTGCCGCTTCTGGTAAAGGCCTAATTTCCGTAGGTTGCTTTGTGATGCACTGTGGGTGGAACCCCACCCTTGAGGCGCTGAGTCTGGGGATCCCGATGGCGGTAATGCCCCGGTAGGCGAAGGAGCCGACAAATGCTAAGTTCATAGTGGACGTGTGGAAGGTAGGAGCAATGATTGGCCGGAATGAGAGGGGTATTGCCACAGTGACGAGATTGATAAACGCATTGGCGAGATCATGTTTGACGACAGGGGATGGGAGATCAGGGAGAGATTCGCTAAATGGAAAGAACTTGCTCGGAGGGCACTGCAAGAACGCGGGAGTTCAGATCAAAACATCAACAGATTCGTCGCAGAGATAGTGAAGTGCACCCCATATTCCAAGCTTTCGTGATCTATGAAACCAGGAATATCATCTTTGTTGGGCGGTTATTTAGTATGATATATGCGTCGTAGTCCCCGCCTCATACGATGGATGAGACGATGTCAGTTACAACGACAGTAGTCCGAGCAATGACGTTGTAGCTCCTACGAAAGAATCAAACTCGGAACCTATAAAGATGGAGTCACCAAGTGCTTGCAGGTCCCTGAGGTATGAGACATTTGTGTAGGGGCCTGCGATGGACTCATTCGCCAGCACAATGCCATTGCCGTCTATCTTAATTGCATAGTGAACGACCGGTCCAATGTTCTCGGGCACGAGAAACTCGTCCCGAGACCCAATCCTCTCAATGTTTCCTGGTATGAGGATGCTCGTTGGGAGGGTCTCAATGGTATTCGCCTTGGGACCAGTCAGGTAAAACTTCTGTATCGTCTGGGTGATGATCACAGATATGAGGAGGTACGAACCATCATTTGATATGGCAAGACCCGCCGGTCCGGCAAGACCATTTGCCAAAACCTTGACATTGCCCGTGGCTGGGTCATAGCTCAACAGTCTTCCGGATCTGTCGTTCGCGATGACCATTTGGTAGATGTTCCTACAAGAGATCAGTATGATCGTTATATGGACTATTGAAATCGAATCATCTAGCTTTAGAATCGAAATCATCCTTTGAAAACATACTTGAATCGTTGACTCGTGTCGAGGAAGTACACAGTGCCATTAATAGGATCAACGGCAACCGCGTTGCAGTAGAAGACAGGCTGTCCGCCGGCCGATGTCACGAGCTGGGTGGCCTGTCCGCCGGCAGGACCAACTCCATTAAGCCCGAAATACACGTCACAGAAGTAGAGATAATTCGACCCGTTGAAAGCGCTTCCTAACGGTCGCCCGCATTTGCTATACAAACTCGGATCGCTGTTGCCGTCACAAAGCGTCTTGTTCCTATAAAACATTCGCAACGGTAAAACTAACGAAATCTTCCCGCACATCTACTATGAAAATCACTCGAAACACGACCTGTTGGGCGCTGCGTATGCAAAATACTCGTAGGTGCCAAGTAGAGGGTTAAGCTTTACGATGCTTCCATCTGAGATCCCGGTGAAAGGACCGACTCCATACTCGGTGAACGATATGGCTTCGGGACCCGTTGTTCCTGGGGGCAATGGGTATGTCACGAAAACTCTTACGTCGACCGATAGGAGGACCGATGGGGAAAAGAGCAGGAGAGCGAACACAAGAGTGGCTAGGTCGCAGACATAAGTGCCAATGGCCATGTTATGATCTATATGATATATCGACCATGTTGTCTCCAGGGCAAGCAAATACATTCGAGGCATTTATATATATAGTAAGTAGATGGGCAATCGGGATAATCAGATGATCAGCTACAACCTTCTTAGGTTTGGCGCTTGCTCTCCCCTAACTTATCAACTAAACCAAACAATGTTATTACATAGATGGGGTTCCGCCAGAATTTTCTCATCTCGTAGATATGAGATAAGGCAAAGCTTGAAACACAAGACATGTTAGAGAGATCACGTAACATTTGATACTAAAGGTAGCAACAGATCATTTCGGTCGCAGACTTAAGCAAATAAAGAGGCCTACTTGCGGCCCGAAACATAGCAAGAGCATAACTGAATGTTCACTGAATGTCATTTTTTTAATATTGTGAACTAATACGTTTTTAATTGGGGTGAGCTGGACGTGTAACCTGGAACCGGCCGATTTCTTATTTTTTTGAAACTATAATCTATCATGTGGTTCCAAGAAACTACCCGAGAACTAACCCGCACCAATTGTGGACACTTCCACATCAAACCTGCCCCATCAGAGTCAAAGGCTCGGCGAAAAGACGAGGGCAAGGGAACGGGTTCGAGTATGCACCTTGGTTTTCACGAACTGGTTGAGGTAGCGGAGGAACTCGAGCACGTGAGTGCCCCTGCACTGAGAGAGTGATAGTGGGGAGCAATGGTTTCTGATGTGACTGAAGGTGTTCCAGTCGCGCCTCTTCTGGTTCTCATAAAGACCGAGGGATGAGGCCAAAGGGGCGAGTGAGGTACCGACGGAGATCAAGTTGGATGTATGGATTGGGGAGGGAGGCGAAGGTTTGAAAAGAGATATTTGCAATTTTAAAATATGAATTGTATCAAGTTCAAGTTTTTCAGGTTAGTTTCCAAGTGAAAACCCGGAACCGTAATTGGTACTACCTGCTTTAAAAAATTTAAAACCTAAAACCTACGTGGTCTATTCTAAAATGACACTGACCATACGATACCGGTTTAGAGTAGCGGTTTTACCCAAAACCTCCTAATTTTTATAACAAAATAATAAAACTAAAATTTGGTCTGGCGCATTGATGTTGTGATTAATCGGGCTACAAGAAGGACACTACTCACATTTTGACCTTAGAATTTTTTAACCTTACGATAAGGACGTATTTATGGCTTCATATCTGGATGTAAGGAGGCCCTTAGGGTCGGTCGTATTAAGCTAAAACTTAAGAAAGAGAAACGAAGGCGAGACCATCTGAGCGAATAATGGGATTATCGGTCCCGGCCATCGCCGTCTTCCACATCGGAACGGCCGCCCTTCGTGAGAGCGCATGGAATCCTGTCAAAGGATGGTCCCTGCTTCGGGAATTTGCTCTATTTTCTGTGTCTACCTTGCCGGCTTTTGTTAGGTTCACGAAGTTCGAGCTGTGCCTAACTCACCACCTCAGTCCTAAAAGACGGGCCTACACTAATGACCCGTTTTACTTTCGAAATGGAATTCCGGAATGAATGAAGAAAATAATATAGTAATTAGGAATGAAATTACTTAAAAAATAATGTGTTTAGTTGAATGATGAAAAAGAGAAGAGGAGGGGAATAAAATGAGCAAACAAATGTGCATTCTACGTCATGAGTTAGGGAATGATCATTCCCTTACTTATTCCATTCCCCTATCATTCTCCTATTTATCTTTGAGATAAATACATCTTTTTTTAATCAATTTCCTTCGTATTAACTATATTCTTTATCCCTTCTCTTTCCATCCCCTCTGAAATTCCATTTCAGAAACCAAACATGCTATAAGGTTCAAGCTACCACCCAGTCAATAATGCAGGCACCCTCCTAAGCCAGTGAGTGGGCTGCGGCCGCACCAAGGAGTCAGAAGTCTGTGAGGAAGTCGTCGGGAGTTGGGTGTGGGCTCGTCGAGCAGATTCAGCGCCCGATGTAAAAATAGTTCATGTCACGCAAAGCATGGAAAATGCACATGATGAATGCATAGGCCATCTCTCTCGGACAGGTCCACGTAACGAGACAGGGATATGGTCTTAGAAAGACTTTGTGCCTTTCAGGATTTGACGGCCGATCTCAAGCAGTCAGCAGCGACCTACGGACAGTCACATGTATGGCCCGTCCTCTTCAGGCAAAGGCCTAATTGTGAGATTGTGCCACCAACTTCAAGCCCTGAGCCATAACTCGGTAGGTTGCTTCATGAGGCACTGCGGGTGGAACTCCGCCCACTAGGCCCTAAGCCTGGGGATACCGATGGCGGTCACGCCGCTGTGGGTGGACCAGCCAAGAAACGACAAGTTCATAGCAGGCGTGGAAGGCAGGAGCATGGATTGGGCGAAACGAGAGGGGTATCTTCGCGGACAATGACATTGAGAAATGCATCGACGAGATCATATTTGTCGATAAGGGAAAGGGGTATCAGGGAGAATTCCAATAAATGGAAGGAGCTCGCTCGGAGGGCACTGCGAGAAGGCAGTAGTTCGGATCAAAACATCGATAAATTCTTCACGGTGCTTGTGGAATGCACTTTAAATTCCAAGATTTCCTGATCTATCAAACCAGGAATACCATCTTTATTGGGTTGATATTTAGTATGATATAAGCGTCTTAGACCCCGCCTTCACATACGACGGCTATGTCGATGTCAGTTATTACTCCAGTAGTCCGAGCAAGGATGTTGTAGCTCCGACGAAATTATCGAACGCAGAGCCTATAAAGATGGAGTCACCGAGTGCTTGCAGGTCCCTGAGGTACGAGACATTTGCGTAGGGGCCGGCGATGGACTCATTGGCCAGCACCCTGCCGTTGCCGTCTATCTTAATTGCGTAGTGAACGACCGGTCCAATGTTCTCGGGCACTAGAAACTCGTCCAGGGATCCAATCTTCTCAAGGTTTCCCGGTGTACTGAGGCTCGTTGGTAGGGTCTCGATGGTATTTGCTTTGGGACCAGTCAAGTAAAACTTCTGTATTGTCTGGGTGATGATCGCCGTGATGAGGATGTAGGAACCGTCATTTGATATGGCAAGTCCCACAGGTCCGGCAAGACCATTGGCCAAGGACTTGACGTTGCCTGTGTTTGGGTCGTAGCTCAGCAGTCTTCCGGATCGGTCGTTGGCGATGATCATTTGGGTAATGTTCCTACAAGAGGTTAATACGATCATTAGACGGATTATCTGAAACTGAATCGCCTGGCTATTTTAGGCGTGCTTAAAATCGAAATCATCCTTCGAATGTCTACTTGAGTCTTTGACTCGTGTCGACGAAGTACACCATGCCATTAATAGGGTCAATGGCGACCGCATTACAAAAGAAGACAGGCAGTCCGTCGGCCGACGTCACGAGCTGGGTGGCCTGCCCACCGGAAGGCCCGACTCCATTGAGCCCGAAATACACATCACAGAAGTAGAAATAATCCGAACCGTTGAAAGCGCTTCCCAACGGTCGCCCGCATTTGCTATACAAATTCGGGTCGCTCTTGCCGTCACAGAGCGTCTTGTTCCTAGAAAACAGTCAACGGGAAACGTGACGACATCGTCCTGCACATCTACTATGAAAATCACTCGAAACACGACCTGTTGGGCACTGCGTATGTAAAATACTCGTAAGTGCCGAGTAGAGGGTTAAGCTTTACGACGTTTCCATCTGAGATCCCGGTGAAAGGACCGACTCCATCCTCGGTGAAAGATATGGCAACGGCACCCGTCGTTCCCGGGGGCAACGGGTACGTCACGTAAACTCTTACGTCGACTGATCAGACCGAAGGGGAAAAGAGCAGGAGAGCAAACAAGACAGTGGCTAGGTTGTGGACATAAGTGGCCATGTTATGATCTATATGATATATCGACCATGTTGTCTCCAGGGCAAGCAAATACATTCGAGGCATTTATATATATAGTAAGTAGATGGGCAATCGGGATAATCAGATGATCAGCTACAACCTTCTTAGGTTTGGCGCTTGCTCTCCCCTAACATATCAACTAAACCAAACAATTTATTACATAGATGGGGTTCCGCCAGAATTTTCTCATCTCGTAGATATGAGATAAGGCAAAGCTTGAAACACAAGACATGTTAGAGAGATCACGTAACATTTGATACTAAAGGTAGCAACAGATCATTTCGGTCGCAGACTTAAGCAAATAAAGAGGCCTACTTTCGGCCCGAAACATAGCAAGAGCATAACTGAATGTTCACTGAATGTCATTTTTTTAATATTGCGAACTAATACGTTTTTAATTGGGGTGAGCTGGACGTGTAACCTGGAACCGGCCGATTTCTTATTTTTTTGAAACTATAATCTATCATGTGGTTCCAAGAAACTACCCGAGAACTAACCCGCGCCAATTGTGGACACTTCCACATCAAACCTGCCCCATCAGAGTCAAAGGCTCGGCGAAAAGACGAGGGCAAGGGAACGGGTTCGAGTATGCACCTTGGTTGTCACGTACTGGTTGAGGTAGCGGAGGAACTCGAGCACGTGAGTGCCCCTGCACCGAGAGAGTGATAGTGGGGAGCAATGGTTTCTGATGTGACTGAAGGTGTTCCAGTCGCGCCTCTTCTGGTTCTCATAAAGACCGAGGGATGAGGCCAAAGGGGCGAGTGAGGTACCGACGGAGATCAAGTTGGATGTATGGATTGGGGAGGGAGGCGAAGGTTTGAAAAGAGATATTTGCAATTTTAAAATAAGTATTGTATCAAGTTCAAGTTTTTCAGGTTAGTTTTCAAGTGAAAACTTGGAACCGTAATTGGTATTACCTGTTGTAAAAAATTTAGAACCTAGAAACTACCTGGTCTATTCGAAAATGACACCGACCCTATGATACCGGTTTTACCTGAAACCTCCTAATTTTTATAACAAAATAATAAAACTAAAATTTGGTCTGGCGCATTGATGTTGTGATTAATCGGGCTACAAGAAGGACACTACTCACATTTTGACCTTAGAATTTTTTAACATCACGATAAGGACATATTTATGGCTTCATATCTGGATGTATGGAGGCCCTTAGGGTCGGTCGTATTAAGCTAAAACTTAAGAAAGAGAAACGAAGGCGAGACCATCTGAGCGAATAATGGGATTATCGGTCCCGGCCATCCCCGTCTTCCACATCGGAACGGCCGCCCTTCGTGAGAGCGCATGGAATCCTATCAAAGGATGGTCCCTGCTTCGGGAATTTGCTCTATTTTCCGTGTCTACCTTGCCAGCTTTTGTTAAGTTCACGAAGTTCGAGCTGTGCCTAACTCACCACCTCAGTCCTAAAAGACGGGCCTACACTAATGACCCGTTTTACTTTCGAAATGGAATTCCGGAATGAACGGAGAAAACAATACAGTAATTAGGAATGAAATTACTTAAAAAATAATGTGTTTAGTTGAAAGATGAAAATGAGAAGAGAAGGGGAATAAAATGAGCAAACGAATGTGCATTCTACGTCATGAGTTAGGGAATGACCATTCCCTTACTCGTTCCATTCCCCTATCATTCTCCTCGTTATCTTTAAGATAAATACACCATTTTTTAATCAATTCCCTTCGTATTAACTATATTCTTTATCCCTTCTCTTTCTATCCCCTCTGAAATTCCATTTCAGAAACCAAACATGCTATAAGGTTCAAGCTACCAGCCAGTCAATAGCTGCAGGCATCCCCCTAAGCCAGTGAGTGGGCTGCGGCCACACCATGGAGTCAAAAGTCTGTGAGGAAGTCGTCGGGAGTTGGGTGTGGGCTCGTCGAGCAGATTCAGTGCCCGATGTAAAAATAGTTCATGTTACGCAAAGCATGGAAAATGCACATGATGAATGCATAGGCCATCTCTCTCGGACAGGTCCACGTAACGAGACAGGGATATGGTCTTAGAAAGACTTTGTGCCTTTCAGGATTTGACGGCCGATCACAAGCAGTCAGCAGCGACCTTCGGACAGTCACACGTATGGCCCGTCCTCTTCAGGCAATGGCCTAATTGTGAGATTGTGCCACCAACTTCAAGCCCTGAGCCATAACTCGGTAGGTTGCTTCATGACGCACTGCGGGTGGAACTCCACCCTCTAGGCCCTAAGCCTGGGGATACCGATGGCGGTCACGCCCCTGTGGGTGGACCAGTCAACAAACGACAAGTTCATAGCAGGCGTGGAAGGCAGGAGCATGGATTGGGCGAAATGAGAGGGGTATCTTCATGGACGATGACATTGAGAAATGCATTGACGAGATCATATTTGTCGATAGGGGAAAGGGTATCAGGGAGAATTCCAATAAATGGAAGGAGCTCGCTCGGAGGGCACTGCGAGAAGGCAGTAGTTCGGATCAAAACATCGATAAATTCGTCGCGGTGCTTGTGGAATGCACTTTAAATTCCAAGATTTCCTGATCTATCAAACCAGGAATACCATCTTTATTGGGTTGATATTTAGTATGATACAAGCGTCTTAGACCCCGCCTTCACATACGACGGCTCTGTTGATGTCAGTTATTACTCCAGTAGTCCGAGCAAGGATGTTGCAGCTCCGACGAAATTATCGAACGCAGAGCCTATAAAGATGGAGTCACCGAGTGCTTGCAGGTCCCTGAGGTACGAGACATTTGCGTAGGGGCCAGCAATGGACTCATTGGCCAGCACCCTGCCATTGCCGTCTATTTTAATTGCATAGTGAACGACCGGTCCAATGTTCTCGGGCACGAGAAACTCGTCCAGGGATCCAATCCTCTCAAGGTTTCCCGGTATACTGAGGCTCGTTGGTAGGGTCTCGATGGTATTTGCTTTGGGACCAGTCAAGTAAAACTTCTGTATTGTCTGGGTGATGAGCGCCGTGATGAGGATGTAGGCACCGTCATTTGATATGGCAAGTCCCACAGGTCCGGCAAGACCATTGGCCAAGGACTTGACGTTGCCTGTGGTTGGGTCGTAGCTCAGCAGTCTTCCGGATCGGTCGTTGGCGATGATCATTTGGGTAATGTTCCTACAAGAGGTTAATACGATCATTAGCCGGATTATCTGGAACTGAATCGCCTGGCTATTTTAGGCGTGCTTAAAATCGAAGTCATCCTTCGAATGCCTACTTGAATCTTTGACTCGTGTCGACGAAGTACACCATGCCATTAATAGGGTCAACGGCGACCGCATTACAAAAGAAGACAGGCAGTCCGTCGGCCGACGTCACGAGCTGGGTGGCCTGTCCGCCGGAAGGCCCGACTCCATTGAGCCCGAAATATATATCACAGAAGTAGAAATAATCCGAACCGTTGAAAGCGCTTCCCAACGGTCGCCCGCATTTGCTATACAAATTCGGGTCGCTCTTGCCGTCACAGAGCGTCTTGTTCCTAGAAAACAATCAACGGGAAAAGTGACGACATCGTCCTGCACATCTACTATGAAAATCACTCGAAACACGACCTGTTGGGCACTGCGTATGTAAAATACTCGTAGGTGCCGAGTAGAGGGTTAAGCTTTACGACGTTTCCATCTGAGATCCCGGTGAAAGGACCGAGTCCATCCTCGGTGAAAGATATGGCATCGGGACCCGTCGTTCCCGGGGGCAACGGGTACGTCACGTAAACTGTTACGTCGACTGATCGGACCGACGGGGAAAAGAGCAGGAGAGCGAACAAGACAGTGGCTAGGTTGCGGACATAAGTGGCCATGTTATGATCTATATGATATATCGACCATGTATGTCTCCAGGGCAAGCAAATGCATTCAAGGCATTTATATATAGTAAGTAGATGGCAATCGGGATAATCAGCTGATCAGCTACAAACCTTTTAGGTTTGGCGCTCAGCCGGAATTCCCTCACATTAATTGCTGTCCCATAACTTATCTACTAAGTCAAACTGTGTTATTACATAGATGGGGTTCCGCCTGTATTTTCTCAACTTGTAGGATATCATCAGATAAGCAACGCCTTGACATGTTGTGATCATCCTGCATGTTAGCACGGTGAATGGAGGAAAATATGCAACAATCACGTCAAATAATGAAGACCATAATTCAAGCGAATAATGGATATGACTTTATTATATTTAATTTATCTCATATTTTAGGCTTACACCATCTGTATATATGGGTTATTGTAATCTTGTCACAATAAGACAATACGATGATCTTTCGAGCCGGTGTTCTGATTTTTTTCTTTCTTTTAGCCCCTTGTTTCTTATCACCATTTTCTTCTCGCTTGAAAAAAAAAAACCATGGATAAATCAGATGTTTTCAAACCTATTGTTACCACCCTGACCGGTTCCAATTTTAACTTGTGGGTACAAATCATGAAAAGTTTTTTGATTGGGCGCAAACTTTGGAGAATTATAACAGGAGATATCACCAAACCTGTTCGTCTATGTGATGAGTATCCAATCGAGTTCGCCGATCGACTTAAAGAATGAGACTGCAAAAATCATCAAATCATTACTTGGCTTCGCAACACCACTATGCCTGTTATTCATATTCAGTTTGCTGATTTTGATACTGCAAAAGAAGTCTGGGATTTTTTGGCAAACAGATTCCTCACCGCGCATTACTATCAATTATGGACTATACTCAAACAGGAGCGTGGTAAATCCATCAATGAATTTCTTTTTCAAGTACAACCCATCTGACATCAATTATCTCAAGCCAAAATTAGTGAGGATCATATGCATCTCATTCAGGTTCTCATGGCACTTCAACCTGAATATGAAGCCGTGAGGGCATTACTACTTCATCGTAATCTCTGGCCAAGCCTGAACACTGCCATTCAGGAAATAATTTTTGAAGAAACATGTTTGAATCTGAACGAAGCACCTCAATTAGAAGTTGTTCTCGCCGCTACTAGACTCTTGTCTCAGAAATTCAGAAATCAATCCTGTAAGAATTGTTCTAAATCTGGTCATACTTTTGTTAATTGTCCGACTATAGAGTGTAGATATTGTCATGGTTTTGGGCACATCCTGGAACATTGCCCCACCCGGCCTCCACGACCAAAAGGGATTCCTAAGTCTCGATTATTTTCGAAGCCTGAATCTTCATCAGCCGATGCTGTTACAGAGGGTTTGACTAACCTCACGATAAGTGATCTTGAGGCAATTGTTAAACAGGTCATGTCTTCTGATTCTGCATCTGCCCTATCTGCTACCCCTGGTATCTCTCCCTGGCTCTTTGACTCTGCTTGTTTCAATCATTTGACTAATGATTCTTCCATTCTTTCACCAAAAACATTAGTCACATCTTTGCCTCCCGTACATACTGTTTATGGTTCCAAAATGAATATCACTCACTTTGGACAAGCTTCCGCTCCAAATCTCAGCCTCCCAGATAGATAACTTGTTCCAAATTTAACTCTGAATCCTATTTCGGTTGGTCAACTTTCTGAACAAGGACTAATCGTAAGCTTATCTCCGTCCGGTTGTCATGTTCGGGATCTGTAGACGGGTCAACTTATTGGGACGGATTGCAGAGTGGGCAGATTATTTGAACTCACCTCCCTTTATATCCATTGAAGAGTTGTATCTGCTGTAACTGCATATTCTGCTATTTATAAGTAGCATCTTCGTCTTGGTCATGCTTTGCCAAATAAACTGCAATCTTTAGTCTCTCGAGGTCTCCTAGGATCGACTAAATTTGAGTCATTTTATTGTCTTGATTGTTAATAGGGAAAACAACTGGCCATGTCCTTTACTCCAAGTACATTTATTTCTAACAGTCCTTTTGATCTTGTCCATTCTGATATTTGGGGTCCCTCTCCAGTCACAACGGTTAATGGTTATCGATATTTTGTGTTGTTTATCGATGATTTTTCATATTTTACATGGATATATTTTTTAAAACATCGTTCCGAGCTTTCTGAAATCTTCATTGAATTTGCTCTCATGGTTAAAACTCAATTTTCTCATACAAGAAAAATTCTTCGGACATATAATGCAATGGAATATAAAGATTCTTGTTTACTTCGATTTCTTGAACAACAGGGTACTATAATCCAGCGGTCTTGTCCTCATACTTCACAACAGAATGGGCGTGCCGAGTGAAAACATCGACATATTGTTGACATTGTTCGTACTCTATTACTTTCTGCATATTGTCCTAAAAACTTTTGGAGAGAAACTGCTATCACTGCTGTTTTTATAATTAATTGTATTCTAACGTTCTTCAAAATTTGTCTCCCTATGAGCAATTATTTAAAAAGCCTCCTGGTTATTCTTTTTTAAAATCATTTAGATGTACTTGTTTCATTCTTCTCCAGCCTCATGAACACACGAAATTGGAACCTCGTGCCCGTTTATGTTGCTTTCTTGGTTATGGAATAGAGCATAAAGGATATAGATGTTGGGATCCTATATCTCAGCGTCTTCGTATTTCTCGGCACGTTATATTTTGGGAAAATACTTGCTTTTCCTTTCTTTCAAAATTTCATCAAACTCTCACCACAGCATCTAGTTTATTTTCTCACCAGTAAGTTGAATTATTTTCCACGACGAATACAACTTTAGTCAATGAGCTTATGCACCCACTCCCATATAAGTTGTTCAAACTATGGATCCTGACACCGAATCCAATCTTCGCCGAAGTAATCAAGTAAGAGAACCCCCTTCTTATCTTAGCAATTATCAATGTTTTTCTGCTATCAAATCCTTGTATGAACCTCACACATATCGTGAGGCAAACACTAATCCTTTGTGGCAGCAAGCGATGAAAGAAGAACTTCAGGCCTTAGAAAATACAGGTACTTGTAGGAGTGAAAACAAACCAAGCCGCTCGCGAGCTGGTTCGGTCAAAACTCAGTTCGAGCTCGACTTTGACCGAGTTCGAGCCGAACTCGAGCCGAAACAATGACAGCTCGAAGGCTCGCGCGCCGCTCGCGAGCTTAATATTATATATTAAATTTTAATAATTTATTAATAAAAATTTAATAAAACTACCTGAAAAACTTTTTCCTTCCCCCTCCCCACTCTCGTAGTAGAAGCAAACCCTAAGGAAAAAACCTGTCGTCTCCCCTAGGAAGGAGAGGATAGTGTTCTGATCGTATTCATATCCTCTCTTCGTTCTCTCTCTCCTTCTGGCGGGGCGATCTCCTCTCTTTTTTAAGTAAGCGAAAAATAATCGGCATTCTCGTACTCTGTGTCTCGCGAGGGTCGGCTGGAGCGAGCGTCAAAAAGTACCGGAGAGGAGCTGGCTGAATCTTACGCTCGCGGGTAAGCGACGGATAGACGTGAAGGCGCCATAATCAAGTTACGCTCCCCATCCCCTTACCTTCTTTGTCTTTCCCTACCTCACCCCGTATGTGATCGAGTGTTGCCGCAATGTCACACTTTATTCGTGCTTCACTGTTCATTCTCGGCTGGCTGAAAATCTTGTTTCGTCTAGGCAAAGTCCCCCTCTTCTCCTCTTCCTTAGCGCTTCATGTATGTTGTCACTTTGCTTCGTTTTTGTTTCTTTGTTTTTTGCGTCTGTCTTTGTAGTTAACGTTCGATGGTGAAATCAAAATGTTCGGGTCACCATGATTTTGGGGGATTCCCGCGGGGTTTTGAAGAGACGGCGGATTTGAGGCCCTGCGTTTGGATTAACGGAATTCCCCCACATTAATTGCTGTCCCATAACTTATCTACTAAGTCAAACTGTGTTATTACATAGATGGGGTTCCGCCAGAATTTTCTCAACTTGTAGGATATCATCAGATAAGCAACGCATGTGCTCATCCTCCTGCATGTTAGCACGATGAATGGAAGAAAATTTGCGGCAATCACGTTAAATAATGAAGACCAGCTATGATTTTATTATATTAATTTACTTCCTATTTTAGGCTTTAATCTTTTCACAATAAGATAATAGGAATATCTTCCTTTTCTTTATCACTTCTTGGATAAAATACTATTTACGAGTATTTCACCATGAAGTTTATGTCATCATACATTTTATTAAATTCATCTTTAGATATTAGGCTTTGGCGTTCTTGTATTGTTCATGTTTCTAGTTTAATTTGTCTGTTCAGAGAGTTGTGTACACCATACAGAGAGAGGCTTTTGAGATCGTGCTTACTGTGGCTCCGTCGGTGCATCTCCCGCCTCGGGTCTTGCCTGACCACGGCCATTGCCTTCGTCCATCGAGGTGCCCCCGAATGCATTCTGTTGGCGTCTCTGGCCTTTTTCTGTGATCCACTAGTCAGGTGTTGGCTGAGTTTCCTTTTACATATTTTTATGTTTAATGTCACATGAGACTCTAATATAAATATTGTACGACAGCCGATGTCGATGAAAGCATGACATACTATATTGACAGTGAAGCCTTGCACTGCACTAGAAAGAAGGAATGAGAGGGTGACGACAGAGAGGAGGAAGAGGAGACCAGCAACCGCGGTCGGCGTCCCGGCGAAGGGGCAACAACACCCCACATTTGTTCCTTTATTAATATAATAATACAGACGGGGTAAATTATACTTAATTGGGTTGGATTAAGAAAGATAGGATTTGGAAACTCGTGGGTCGCGTGGTTTGGCCCATTAATACACCAATGAACCCAGGCCCGTATGAGGGGGGTTGGACCGGGTCAAAATTGGACAACCGTTTGACCCTTTGAGTCAAACCTCGGTATCTGTCTTTGTCAGGAGTCAACAACACTCAACCATTTGAGTCAAAAAAGTGGAATTTCGAAAAGGAGGAGATGATAAAATGGGTAAATTATTTTAAGAAGTGATAAGTAAATTTATGAAAAAAGAGTCACACTGGGAAAACGACAAACATCCAACAAAAAAAGGGGGAGTACCAAACAATGGAAGAAAACAAACAGTAGTACGACTGCGCCTATTACACAATACAAAGCAGAAGCAGCCAGCCGCCCACGCCATCCATCCACCTCACCCAAACAAACATCGGGAACTCCTCCGATGGAGAGGCAGCTCAGCCTCATCCCAGCAACACCTAGGGACTCCCCCGGCAAGCGCCGCGATTCCTCCCTCCATTACATCGCCAGGTCCGGCAACCTCTCCCGCCTTAGGGACGCCCTCGGCGACCTCGACGATTCCAGGAGGAGCGAGATCAGATCACTGCTTCGCTCCCAGAATGCCGAGGGGGAGACTCCCCTTTACGTGGCCGCTGAGAACGGCCACGTGGACGTTGTCGCCGAGATACTCAGGTGCTGCGACCTCGAGGTTGCTTCCATCCTCGCCAGGAATGGGTTTGACCCTTTCCATGTCGCTGCCAAGCACGGCCACCTGGGTTAGTGCTCGCTTTTGGTTGGTTCGCCCCCCCCAATCGATATGCGCGTTCCGTTCCCAGATTTTGTTGCTTGCTATCGTAGGGGTCCTGAAGGAATTGCTCCGAGCGTTCCCGAACCTGGCGATGACGACCGACGCGTCCTGCACGACTGCGTTGCACACCGCGGCGGCACAGGGTCACACTGAGATCGTGAAGCTCCTTCTGGAGACGGACTCGAACCTCACGAAGATTGCCCGGAACAATGGGAAAACAGTCCTCCACTCGACCGCGAGGATGGGACATTTGGAAGTCGTGAGGGCCCTCCTCGGCAAGGACCCTGGAGCGGGTCTCAGGACGGACAAGAAGGGGCAGACGGCGCTGCACATGGCCGTGAAAGGCGTCAGTGAGGAGACCGTGCTGGAGCTAATCAAGCACGATCCCTCGATTTTGAGCGTCCAGGATAATAAGGGAAACACGGCTCTGCACGTCGCAGCAAAGAAGGGCCGATCTCAGGTTTGAACTGATTCATTCATTCTGTTTAGTTGATTTATGTATGGATGCTAAGGTCGATGCGTGTCACATCCCGCAGGTTGTTCGCCGTCTGTTGTCTTTGGAAGGTATCAACCTCAATGCAATCAATAAGGCAGGGGAAACTCCCCTCGACATCGCCGAGAAGTTCGGAACTCCTGAACTTGTGTCCATCCTGAAGGATGCAGGGGCCTTGAATTCGAAACAACTAGGGAAGCCCCCGAACGCGACGAAGCAATTGAAGCAAACGGTTAACGAAATCCAGCACGACGTCCAGTCTCAGCTCCTACAGACCCGTCAAACCGGGTTCAAGGTCCAGAAGATAGCCAAGAGGTTAAAGAAGCTACACATCAGCGGACTCAACAATGCCATAAGCTCGGCCACGGTTGTCGCCGTCCTCATTGCCACTGTCGCATTCGCGGCCATATTCACCGTTCCTGGACAATACGTCCAGCAAGATACCCCGGGGGAGTCGCTTGGTGAAGCAAATATCTCAAGCCAGGCCGCATTCATGGTCTTCTTTATATTCGACAGCTTGGCCTTGTTCATATCCCTCGCGGTCGTCGTGGTGCAGACATCTGTCGTCGTGATCGAGGAGAAGGCAAAGAGGCAGCTGGTGTTTGTCATCAACAAGCTAATGTGGCTAGCTTGCATGTTCATATCAGTCGCATTCATATCCCTGTCGTTCGTGGTCGTGGGACGGCAAGAACAACGGCTCGCCATATGCGCGACGGTGATCGGCAGCACCATCATGCTGACGACGATCGGTTCCATGTGCTACTGCGTGATCATGCACCGGTTGGAGGAGAAGAGGTTGAGGAACATAAGTAAGGGCGAGAGCCGGTCACGGTCTTACTCCTTGTCCATGGCCTCCGAACCTGACATGCTAAGTAGCAGCAACAAGAGGATGTATGCAGTCTGAGGTAACCTATGATTGCCGGAAGTAACATTGTTATATTACATGCCCGTGGCTTGAGCAGACCTTGACAAAGGCCTTGGGGCATGACCATGCTCGATTTGGTAAACATTGCGCTCGTCGAAAGAATGGATGGTACTGGCCACCCTCGATACGACGGGCGCAGGCGGCTGTTTTTACCATCGCTGAGGGATATACTATGGCACAACACTACGAGCACGAAGAGGGAAGCAAAAGCTTGAATGTAACCATAATGTTGAGTTTATCATTTATATAGAGGTAAGGTTTGCATGTCTTTTTAGGGTTTATTTCTTTCTACAAGGAGAAGAAAGAGAAGGCAGAAGAGCTGTCAAACTTCAAGATCGTAGTCGCAGCAAAATAAGCTACGGTCCGACAGGCCTTAGGTATTATTAGTTAAGTACGAGGCAAACGAGATCACGACCCAAAGACTTTTGACATGGAAACGCCATTGATTGACAGCCCTAAATTGAAACAAAAGAAAATAATGCCATCAACGACCCGGCGCCTACACACCCTTAAATAACGGACGAGTTTTGTTCCATAATGACGTCATTTGGCGAAATATTTCGCCAAATGACGCCATTACTAAAATATTTCGCCAACTAACCCACCAAAGTCGGCCTTACAAAGGCCGACTTTGGTCCTCAAGGAAGTCGGCCTTTGTAAGGCCGACTTCGGTTTTGGCGAATGGAAGTCGGCCTTACAAAGGCCGACTTCCTTGCAATTTTTTTTTTTTTTTAATTTGAGGAAGGCCGAAAATTAATAATTTAGACGGAAGTCGGCCTTACAAAGGCCGACTTCTCTTAAATTTAAAAAAAAAAAAAGAAAAATCCCCCCCTCCCCTCTCCCCCCAAACCCCCCTCCCCTTCACACCCCACGACCCTCTCCCAAACCCCCCACCCCACAACCCCCTCCCCCTCACCCCCTCCCAAACCCCCCGGTCCCCCTCACACCCCACGACCCCACAAACCCCCCTTTCCTCCTCGCACCCCCCGACCCTTTACGTTTCTTTTTTTTTTTTTTATTTTAATGGAAGTCGGCCTTTGTAAGGCCGACTTCCATTCAATTTTTTTTTTTTTTTAACTTTTTACGAAGTCGGCCTTACAAAGGCCGACTTCTTTAAGGAATTGAAGTCGGCCTTTGTAAGGCCGACTTTGGTGGGTTAGTTGACGAAATATTTTAGTGATGGCGTCATTTGGCGAAATATTTCGCCAAATGACGTCATTAAGGAACAAAACTCAATAACGGACCTCTCTTACCCCTTTATTCTCGAAACGTCGCCAGTCACGCCGTGTCGACTGAGACCATCTTGCCCCGTCCCATCGAGAACCCCCTCGTGCCGTCTGGCATGCGCGGGCCAGGAGGTTGCTTTCCGAGAAGTGAAGCCTCATTCGCGACGGGATTGGTGGTAGGCGGCAACCCCGGGTGACTACCGCGGTTCTGGTGATGCAGGCCTCTCCCCCGTCCCCTCCCCCTTCCACGGCCGCGCCCTCTCTTCTGCCCACCCTCCCTATCATTCACATTTTCGTCTCCCTGCACAACACAGTGACGTGGGTACATCAAAAGTCACCAATCAAGCAAATACAAGAACGTGTAGTACTGCATCTCATCATTTTCTTTGCCCGTAGCTAAACAATGACGGATGAAAAACATGCTGAACTGATAACAGATATTGATCGGTTTTTCTCCTTTTGGAATTTGCCTAAAGATCAGAACAGATTGCTGGAGGCATCGGCCATAATTACGGTGAACTAACCTATGGTATACTCAAGGTTTCCTTAATCTACACTAGCTTTAAAAGATATTTGTGCAATAACTCACCGTATGGCCCTGCATTTGACCGTCCGATGGCTCCAAAGATTCATCTAACTGTTGCCTGATATTTGGATGATTCTCTGAAGTAGACGCATCTTCTTCTTCCCCAACTTCATCTCCGTCATGTGCCTTCTTCGTCCGTGCATGAACAGGCTTTCCCTAATAAAAGCGGAAAAATCGACTGAAGAATCTGGAGAAGACCGGACCCAGATAACCATATCTGCTTGTAACTATCCAAGATATAATTAATTCACATTTCAATGCCGAAGCCAATATCAGAGCATTTCAGATAAATGAGTCTATATCAATGGCATTGACAAATAGATTGAGGCAGGTGAAGATTTCATGACTATGGCAGAAAGAGAAGGCAGTAACATACCCCACGCCTAAGAATCAAACGGACCCTGAGGCCACTTCTCCAATTCTCCTCATCATTCAGCTCTTCAACCTACAATAGAAATGAATGGCGAAAAGTTCAAACTGCTGTGCTCACCAATGATATGTTCGTGATCAATATGGGACATTTATTGGAACATGGCACTGCTTACAGCTTTTTCAGCTAGCTCAACGGATTCATACTCCACAAAAGCATGCAACTGCATAGAAAACAACACGGTCTAAGTAATGAGATTTATAAATCCAATTTTCATATGATAAAATGTAACCCCATATATAATACCTCAAAAACCACAATAAGCCAAAAAAAATTGGGACAAAAAGCAAAAATAAGCTATTCTTTCCACATTTACTTCAAAACTTCTTTTTGTTAAGATTTAATTTCAAAACATTGAAAGCTTTGTGCTTTTATAAAATACTGGTACAAGATTTCATGATTGACCAAAATGAACACCAAAGCACCAATTACTCTCATCTAGGAACTCCACAAATTCTGCAAATAAAAAACAAAACTGCAAAAACAATATACAGGTAATTGGAAAGAAGATCGTCTTACCTTGTTACAGTAGAGCATGCCATCGGTTTTCCCTAACCTGTTTGCTGGAGATGGCCCCCCACCTGCTTGTGGTTGACAGGTGCGTATGGCCTTAACACTAAAAAGCAACAACTAAATTAGGGCAGAAGCAGAAGGCAATCGGAAATTATTGAACAACACAGACTAGCTGTCCTACTAGAATGAGACATCCTCACCTCCCAACAGTAGAGAAGATTTTCATGAGATTTTGGTAGCAATGATCCTCTGGTAGATTTTCAGCAAAAACTACACGTGACTGTATGAAGAGCATTTAGCAAATATCAATGACTAGTAATTTGAAATGAAATACAAGTAACTGGAGATTAGCAAATGCTAGACGATTTTGTCCCACAGCTTATAAAGAAAGCAAAGTTAACAGAAACCATCAAATACAAACTATCTTTAATGCCGAGGATCATATTGTTAAATAGAGAAAAGGAACTTATAAAATTGAAGAATCAACAGACCAAGTACCAACTAACCTGTAATTCCTCCATCTCTGCGTCAGTTAAAGGGTGAAGGCGTTTAATTTTCTTCCCATCTTCACTGACTACCTGAAAATTTCAGCAACAAATAAATTAGAGGAACATGAAATCAAAAGAGATGATAAGATCGTAAAGGTATGACGTATAAGAACATCAAGGCTCACAAGTTTTGATGAATTTCGCAGTATAATAGAGAGCTGCACACTGCTATTTACGAAGGATTTGATCTTCTTGAAATTGGCAACCACAGAGATTGGGACTGCAAAAAATGGTAAATCAGTAAAATAAAGGGCACATACGAAGAACACACTCCCAAGTCCATAGAAAAGGCTCTGACGAAGTAAAATCAACTAGCTTAGTTTCCATCACATGATAAACTCTGGCATTAAGAGGAGTTACCGTATCCTTCAGGATCTTTGCTGATGTATTTCATAAGATGGTCGGTCGTAGCCAGGTTCAAGTCACTAAAATAGTACTCTACCTGCATAACAGAAAACACGAATCAACCACAGAATACATGGCGAGATCAAATTGGCTTTCTTAAAGAGAAACAACACATCATATTTCATGACCGTGATAACTAGCACACAACGACTCAACCCTCTAGCATTTCGAGGGCGCTAAATAACAGAAAAATTTATGTTTTGCAACAATCTCTGATATAATCTTCGTCTATGCATACCGACAAAAGGATCAATTAGTCACAGCCCCCTTCCACTGCCTTTCTGAATATCACAGGCAAACGAATCAACTCCATCCAATCTTGAATGCCTTTTGGATAAACCAACTTCACGACACTGCCCTGAAATGATTACTAAATACACATGTGGATTTTCTTCATCCTTCTGACATCATGTAATAACCTATACCCGTATTTCAGTTACAATCTCATATCAACTGATCCCGCCATCATATCATCATATTCACACATACATCCACCACACTACAGTATGTACAGGCCAAACATTGAGATGTTAAACAAATCAACATAAAAAAAAAAAGACAACATAACAGTTAATGGTCATAGAGCCAAAGTCTCAATGAAAATCTACAACTTTAGAGTCACGCATCTCATTAATAAGCTGAGAAACCCTTTTTCACTTTCGTGAGGTCAAATGTCGCAGAACAGCAAGAAACCAATACAAACTCTACTCAACCAAGCCTCACAACTGCCGCTGCCTACAGTAAAAATATAAGAAATTGAGCTATCTGAACCCGACCTGATTCAACACCTTATGAACTGTCTCGTCGGACACTCCGTCACCAGAGACGGCCTGATCCTGATCCCCTTGAACCTGCTGTCTCCTGCGAGGATGGTGATGATGATAGCTGTGATTCTGATTATTATGACCCTGCAGATGATGATCGCCTCCTTTATTCAAAAGCGCCTCCTGAGCCTCCTGATCCGCGCCAGAAGATTGATACTGACCGTGCTGCTGCTGCTGGGGGTGGAACCACACCGGAACCTGTGAGGGATAGTGGTGGAGCGGGACCAAGGGGTGGTGCGCGTGGTAAGGAGGGTAAACATGGCCCACGCCGTGAGGGGGAGGAGAAGGGATCGCGATCCTCTGCTGCTGCTGTTGCGTAGTCTGTGGCAGGGAAGAAGGCACGAACTCTGGCGCCTTGGCGTTGAGGCCACTGAACGATCCGCTGCGGGAGAGGGATGGATCCTCGACAGCGGCGGGGGAGGAAGGTGAAAGGGGGGTGGCAGGGGACTGGGACGGTGGGTTGCGATCAAGGGTTTCAGAAACGGATCCTTCGGCCATGAGGACAAAAAAAAGACGATAGACGATCGGGAGATGGGATAAACCAACGGCTGGTGGAGGAAGGTGTCGGTGCCCGGAGGGACGGGAGGCGGTGAAAGGGAAGGAGGAGCGTCGGGGGTGGGTGGGGGAAGTTCCGGGGGAGGAGACAGTGGAGAGTCTTTCTCGGGGTTTTTCTGTAATGGCGTTTGCTGGTATTTGTAGTCAAAGTTTACTCCCATTATTACTATAAGTTCAAAGGAACGACATTTAACAATTGTTCTTACGATTGCTGCAGAATTACTGTCCAATTCCAAGGATGACGATGGCGGTGATGGTGATGGTGGGGACTGGTGGATACCAGACGACAGAGTGGTCCACAAACGCTTCTCGACCTCGCCACACCACACAAACCACAACAACTTACACGGAAGATCTTCCCTTTCCTTTCTTTACTTCGTCCTGTAGTAGCTACTGTTCTCGAATTCCAGTTTCGAGTCTGCATCGATCGAATCGGGAACCATGAGCGGTAATCAGTCGTCGTCCGATCCCGGTGATGATGTCGAAGGAGTAGGAGGTGGAGGTGGAGCGGCCTCTGCGAAGAAGGTGAGGAAGCCGTACACTATCACCAAGTCCAGGGAGAGCTGGACTGAGGAGGAGCACGACAAGTTCCTCGAGGCCCTTCAGCTGTGAGGGGAGGGGGACGACACCGCCCATTCTTTGTTCCTGGCGTGTCCATTCTACTGCTTCATTCGGCGATTGAGTCAAGTTTTGTTGTGTCTGTTTCGATGGTTGTGAGCAGATTCGACCGTGATTGGAAGAGGATTGAGGATTTCGTCGGATCGAAGACGGTTATTCAGGTTTGAAGCTTTGGATGTGAATACCGCTTCCTTTTCTTGTCTCTCTGACTGTGTGGTTAATTAGATTCGAAGTCACGCCCAGAAGTACTTCTTGAAAGTTCAGAAGAATGGGACAGTCGCGCACGTGCCTCCTCCCCGTCCTAAGCGCAAAGCTTCTCATCCCTACCCTCAGAAGGCACCGAAGAATGGTACGGTACTCGGCGTTCAGCATGTGTGATGGTTATATTGGCTTTTGGTGATGGCTGTTCGGTTATTGTTATTGAAGTTCCTCTGCCGCTACAACCATCCATGGCTCAACCCTCGTCAGGGAACAGTGCCTTCGAGCTTTTACCAGGGGAGATATCTTGGGATGAATCTTCCATGCCGATGTACACCGCATTGTGCCAGTATTTTCCAGCCAACGAAATCGAAAATTTGCCTTGTGAAGAGGGTATGGGATGTCATGGTCACGGCTTTATCCCTGTCGCTGCAAAACGTTTATTTCTGTTTAGTGGGAAGTTCCGATGCTTATTTTGGAATAACACACTACTGATTCAGCTGATATTGGATCCAAGGGCGTTGCAAGTGTTCATTGTGCCTGGTTAAGTGGCGAGGGGACCTTGAGTCGAACATTGGAGGAGCTTGAGCAGAAGAGTCATGCTCCTGTGCTGCAGGGTGACCTTTCAAATGTCTACTTAACAAGACCCATGTGGCCCTCTTTTCTCAACAGAAGGCCCGAGGACTGTAATTGACTATTCTTGAATGCGTGCTTGTGTAGGACTGCCAGATTTTGCTGAAGTTTATAGCTTCATCGGAAGCGTCTTTGACACGAATATTGAACTCCATGTGGAGAAGCTCAAGGAAATGGATCCCATCAATTTCGAAACTGTGAGTAGAAGGTTTCCCTTTTTGATGTCGAATGGAATACTCAAGCAGGTTTCTGTTTCGTCATAGTTACCCCATTGCGTCCTTCGGATTTGAAAATGACTTGCTAGTTGCTTCTGGTTGGTCTCTTTTTCAGGTTCTGTTATTGATGAGGAACCTAGCATTTAACTTGTCGAGCCCGGACTTTGAGCCAATTGTGAGTAAAAGTCCCTTCGAGTTGAGTTGATTATTGTGCTCCGATTACATTACCAACGCAAGGAATGGTTTTTCTTAACTGGTCGCTGCTCCTCCTTTATCTCAGAGGAAGATGCTGTACATGGACGATTTCCCAGCGAAGACAGGAGGCGTCTCCTTTGGAACCATATTAGTGAGTCAAGGTGACATGACATGTTGAAGTTGTCGTAAAACTCGGCTTTCTGCGGGAATCCCTCTTCCGCGGTGCTGTCTCGTACATATTGCAGAAGTTGGTCACAAGCAATCGACGGTTTTTAGTTCAGAAGGAAGCGAACAAGTTAGCAATCGCTTCCATATACCTTTTCTGGTTCGGGAGACGCGTACAGTATCCTTAGTAAAGATCTTTCGCCTTCTACTAGAATTTTGATGCAGTTTTCTACCTAACAGGAACACTGTGACTGCTACAGTACTGAAATTTCTACTACAGAATCACTCCTCTTGACGTTATTGGTATTCTATATTTTCGGTGGTGTGCCGTTTGCCGGCTTTTGTAACATTTCCTTGTGTTGGATTGGATGATCGAGGAACTTTAGTTTGTGGTGCAAATGAGGGGGAGAATTACTGTTGTAATGCTTTGCAGTGGGATTTACAATGCATGTATAAGACTTCTCTTTCGCAAAGTTTTCTGCGATTCTCGAAAAATCTGTGGACGACAGCTTTACTTGTGTTATTGCAGTTTTTATATGGCAATGGCCTCTGCTTACTATCAAATGACCTAAAGAAAAGAAGAAAATGTCCATGTCCTCTGTACCTTTTTACCCTAATTTACCATTGAGCAGTTCACAAGAAGCTCGTTGTGCCAGGAAAAAAGTGTCGGCTTAATCAACCCTGACCAATTATTCGATAATAATCGACTTGATTGATGCAGCAATATATGGCTTTTTATGGGACGCGGACGGGGCATCCGCGGGCCATGTTGGCTAATGTGCGTATATGGCAAATGAATGCTTTGCAGTAATGAATCAGGCATGCAGACTAGTCTTGCAAGTAATGTTATCTGAAGAGGTGATAGCAGTTCCTTTCTCGTGAGTTCACTTTGCCATTATGCGTTTGAGGTTGAGATCCCCTGTTCTCTCCACAGATGCTGAGCAACAAAAGGAGGCTTTTCATCATTTTGGGATCATCCTCCTGCGATTCATGCACATCAGGTATACGTATTCACGATTCGCCGGCAAAACGAAGTAGACCACCAAAAAAAATGAAGGATGTGGTTTATGAGAATTCTATCGGCAGTTGAACGCCAAATACTTGTCCCGCAACTTGGAAGCCAACCTTCACAAATGTCTTATGCGAAACTTCAATAAGTAACTTACCGTGCAGACAAGGAACGCGCCGTCTCAACTGCTCCAATGGCTTTGCCTTGTCTAATGAACTAAGAAATGGATATAGACAAGACCCGATTTCGGCTGCAAAGAATACATGGGATGTCAAGGAACATTATCCATAAAGTTGAATCCTTTAAAGAAGGGATGTAGGAAAATAATGCTTTAAAGCCCTTGATAGAGCTGGAGTATAATACCCTTCATAAACCTGGATGAATGGCCACAGACTGCATTTATTTCCCAGAAAAAAGAGGAGGAGGTGGCAGTTAATCAAAAGATAAAGTTATCGATAATCTCACTAAGCTTGATTACGCCCACGAGTAATCTGCGAGAGCACAAGAGAGGTTGCTTTCGTTGCCTTTCTTGAGTAAGAAGCGTGCTGTGTGATACAGCCACCTCGCAGATTCTAAGGGCATTGGAATTGTTTAAGACAAGATCAAATGTTTTAAACTCCTGGATAGAATAGGATATACCTCCAGAGTTGCAACAAAAATTCATAATCTTGTTTAAGGTATAAAAGACCAACAAATTTTTCCTAATCCTCGAAGCTTTTTGCATCTCGTCTTATTTTGGGAGCGTAAATTAAGTGTTTGCTCTCCAACAGATCCATTTGAGTTAGATGAATGTTCATTCGGATGTTAATTTCGAGGAGCTGGCGAGGTCGACAGATGATTTCAACGGGGGGCACAGTTAAAAGCTGTCTGTGTGGAGGCGGGCATGCTCGCACTACGTCGGGATGCTACTGAGGTTAGCATTTGATTTATCTATCTCCCTCCTGTGAGGTGGAGCTCTAGATCTAAAACTACAAAACGGAACACATGCTGGGAGATATATTATACCCGAAGAAGATGAACAGCGTTGCTGACCCGGTTTGTGTCTACCATTGTTAGAGTTGGCGGTGACATCTTACGGTACACGGAAGTTAAGTCCTGGAAAATTAGAAGCAGGTTCAGCAACAACAATTGGTAGATCAATGAAAAACTAACTTGACCAGATGATCAATGCAACGGAAATGAGAAAACATAATGAAGTAAAAAGAATCAAAACTGCGACTACAGAGTTTCTGCAGAAGCTTTGGCGTGAATATGATGAATTAAAACGTTGAACTTTTACTAAAAACGACTACAAACAAGTAAATTTCACCGTTTAGCGGGAAAATCCATGGCTGATGAGCTTCGGTTCACCAAGATTTATCACAAAAGCTGAAGGGGGGGGGGGGGGGTTCAAAGGCCTTCCACAGTTTTCTTTTGAAACCGGACACTCGTAAAGATCACGTGCTCTGATGAACAAGCATTCGAGAATCTTGAACTACAGGAAGGCAAATCAACAATGGATGTCCAATAAAAAAGAAAAGGCCAAAATACGGATCTGCAAGAGCAAACTGATGGTACCGAAGGAGTACCACAGCAATGGAGCCAGCTCCATGGACTGTTTTCCCCTCCAAGAACGCAGAACCGACTATGAGACGTCTCCAGTTCAAACTGCAACTCCAGCATCACCAGCAATGCACACATACAAAAGAAAAGGAAAAAGGAACAGCCCAATCACGATAAACAAGAAACAATGAAACAAAGAAAGCCGTCAACCAAACGGAATCCACAATTCCCATCCTCATTTCCGGGTCCAAGAAACGACCGGACCTTTGGCTCATTCTTGACAGCTTCAAGATCACAGCAAACAAGAAACAGACGCCAGAGAATTGATTTTTCACTACCTCGGTGAGTTCTTGCAGCGCATCGTCCCTGAGTTCGGGCATCAGGTGTTGAACGATCAAACACTTAGTCGGCTGGAACATCTCCGGAGGCTCAGCTCCACCGGCGCAGAAGTTCATTGATGAAGTTGCCGCCTTGGGTTATTATAATGTTTGCTCGAGTAAGGTGACGTCAAAATGACGCTATAGTAAGTCGATGTATATATAGAGCGAGGGGGAGAGGGTGTGAAGTGAAATGAGAAGATGACGTGGCACTGCATTTTCCAGACTTGGACAATTAAAGGGTAAGCCTCCTTAGCCCGTAAAGACGTATATATTACAAGCAGATTCCTGCCTAGCCCAAAAGACACCACTCCCATTCCCCAAGGATATGATCAGTTCACAAAGGTCTAGCCGGGTTGACAAGTTATTCCGTCCATGCCAAAAAGAATGAATAGATGAATCTTTGATCGATATAAAATGTGCGCAAACTTTGTCGGAGGAGAAAAGGGAGACTGCGACACTCTCTCAGACGGTGAAGATCCGCCGTACCTTCTTTATGTTTCTCCGGCAGACGGGGCAAGTTCCGGATGCCTCTACTATACTGCATCGATGATGTTGGCGGGATGGTCAGAGAAAGGAAAATTAGCTGCATCAATAGCGAACCATGGGGTACAAAAGGTGGCTTTTCGGATGTGTACCTTAATCCACAATCGAAGCAGGCCACACAATGCCCGCATGGAAGGAAAAAGCAGTCCCGTGGAGCGTCGAAGCAAATACCGCAGAGCCAACGAGTATTGTTCCCGTTTTCACCGCCTTTCAATATCTTCCCTTCGGGTGCTCGAGCTGCCAGCATCTCCTCGATTTCTGCCTCATCTTGCGAGGCAGAATCGTAAGATGAACCCCAGCTTGAGAGATCATCGTCCTTGTACATAAGTAGAGGGGCTCTCTCAGATTCCATATGCAGATTTGGTGTCGGAATGCTATCCTCATGCCCACATCGGAACTTGTTCAAGAAGTTAAAAGCTAGCAGCATCAGCACTGTCATTCCACCTAGCAATTTTTAGCCCCAATTAAGCCATGAAGAGGATAAAAAAAACCATAATGTTTCGTTGCAAAACATACCTACACCAACAATATACGTGATCCACCGGGGGCCATAGGACACTTTGATATACCAGTCATCACTGGGTGTGCTCTGATAGAGGGAAAATAACCACTGTTATTCAAGGATAAGAAGCTCAGCTTTCACAGATACGAAGTGGGGAACATTGGGGTACATTGTCAACATTCAAGGACATGCTCGACACTGATATGGAATATTTTAAATAATATGCTAACTCGAGGAAGTTCCACATGTTCTTTTTACGGCATGTGTTGCCAGTTATTACCAGAGAACCATTCAACAAAATTGACTGGCAAATTATAAGATCAAGAAAAAAGGCCTACCGGTCCTGGAGCTTGTGTAGCTAAGACAGCTACATCACTAGAAGGGAATCGAATACTGAAGCTACATTCACAGTGTAAAAAGGTGCACTTATAATATGCCTCCGTTGTGTTATAAAGATAAGCCTTCACGCTGACGTCTAGCTGGACCTGTTGAATGTCAAAGAACACGTTTTAAGAGAAAAGCAAGCACAAATAAAGTTGATAAAGTGCGATCTGTAATACGAGTTTATGTATTCACAAAAACACGCTGATGATTATTGTGAAGCAAATCGGTGTTGAAGTAACGAATACAATAACTAATTCCATTATGAGAGATTTTCAGACTGCTTTTTCTGAAAGTTTCAGGCGGCTCAAAAGCTAGAACGATGACACTGACAGTAAGCAAAACCATATCGACACACAACCTGAATAAATATGGAAAAATTTCTGTGTTACTTCAATCTGAAAGTCTCGAAAGAAAACAACCATGACCAAGGATAGCATAACAAAACCGTGGTTTACTTTCCCAAGATATTGATTGGCTACGTAACCATTGCTGATGTCAAACTAAGTGACAGTATACAAAGAAAAATCCATAGAAGTCCTTTGGCATCTATTCATTAACAAAACGGAATAAAAAAAATCCAGTCATCTCATCTTTTAAACTTTGTGCAGTCTCAATAATGCTTCTCCAGTCTACATCAATGAACAACATAAATCTGTCAAAACTTACCTCCACTTCTTCATAGTTCAAGTTCTCAACAGCAATATAGTAGCTGGAGGACTTGTATATAACCTGTTGGATCGTACCAGCCCCTACATAAGTTTATCTTTTAGTATCTAAATTCCCTGTGATACATCATCAAATGCAGCTGAAAGCAAAAATAACTAATCTAGATTCTTCTTACCATTTACGAGGTTCCAAGACAGGGTAATATTAGGATATGTTGGGTCATCCAGCCACCGGGAAAAGCCTTCAGAACCTGTACGTTATCATCTTCACGATGCTTTCACGAATTATAGCATAAACTGAGTCAAAATTTTTGGTTGTTGCCAATATCACATATAAGCACTGTGCAGAAATGTTCCACGCCGTTGTGTTTCCTATAACTATAACTCGTCCTTCATATAATCACGTTTCTGTGTATACATTCTGTGAAACATAAGGAACTCCTCCGGCTTAGACATCCATACCCAAAAATCACCCTAAAATTGCAGATATGGCGCATATCAACCAAACATAGAGAAATACCTATGCGAAGGAAACTTCATTCGCTGTATGCAACTTACCTTGGGCAATGACAAGATAGACAGAGGAGCCAGCTTTCACACTGTATGAAATATTAATCTGAGACCTCTCATTCAAGTAATATATCCACTCCTGAAAAGGCAACAAATGACCAGAATAACTTCAGTAAGACGACGTTGCAAAACTGAAAACATACGAGATAAAAATTGGCTAAACCAAACCACTCATGCCTGGTGAAAATCAGCTGGAACCGAGGCATTGTGACTCTGGTACCAAGTAGTGGTGACATCCAACTCTGGTGTTTTCGAGAAACCATAGAGCATCAGCTGCGGTTTCGTATCATCCAATTCCTCCACCTAAGAAAAACCAAACTTCGATTAAGAACAGAAAACCACAATTACATCAGTTGGACTCCAAATAAAAGAAGAAATAGTAAATTACCTTCAGTGACTGCACAAATATAGAATTAGGCTCGATAAGAATGGAGCTGTTCGGGCCCAGCAGCAGCGTCACTGAGCCGTAAACCCCAAAAATCAAGGTCATCGACACTGAAATCAATTTTCCCACGATCAATATAAAGAAACATGAAAGCACTGGTGGAAGAACTCGCTTGACCGAAACGACTGACCGAAGAACCAAAAGGTCAGGACCACGATGACGCATGACCAGGTATCGTCCCTTATCACGGAGGACTCGTCCTCAAACACAATGAAGTTATTTCTCCTGAAATTGAAACCGGAGAGCGGCCGTTGCTGCTGCTCGATCTCATGATGCCGGAACCGATCCTCCTCCTCCACCTCGTCAACTACAACCACTCCGCCTCGGCTTCCTCTGCCTTCTCCTTCCTCCTCATGAGCGGGAGCCACGTCGGAAGAAGACGACGGGGCATCTTCGGCGGTTGCCGCGGAAGGATCACCGGATTCCCCGCTGAGGTAACCTTCGTGACGACCGGGGAATGAGGTGGAAGGCACGGGGTGGGTTCGGTCTTCTTCCATGGTGGAGAATGGAGAGGAAGGAATGAGGTCGAGGGAGAAGGGGTAGCATTGGGGAATCGTAACGGAAAACGCCGGTGATGGGGAATGGATGGGCACTGGACGGTCATGGCGAAGACCGAGCGGAGACTGGTGGTTAGCCTGTGAAGGTGGCTGACGGTGGCGCGGTATTTTTCAATTAGCTGGAATTGTGTGGAAGTCACTTGGGCTGTAGGCCCATCAGGCCCATGAATTGGCCTTGAACAAGCTTCTATGAATGCTAAGGCCGGGTCCATTTCCAGAAACTACTCCAGCATTCCGTCCGTGTCATGTGATTTGGACCAACGATATTATGACAAATCATTTGACTTTGTTCGATTAACACGCGGCCACCCTTGTCCAGCTGCATCAAGTCCTCTCCGGTGCTATTGTGCCAGGCCGTAACTCGGTCCTGCGTAAGAGAACATATGACCGTCGTGATCTTAGGTTTACCCGCTGGCCGGACGCTTTCACCCCTTCCGACTGCGATATTAAGCAGACAGAGACGTCGTCCCCGGACGTTGTCGAGAGACATTGATAGCCATGCCTAAAGTACCAATAAATTTACGCTTCTAACTTACCTTAATAAAATTTTACATTATTATCCCAATTCACATGTTGATTTGATACGAAAAATCATATTAAATAATATATATTTTTAGCATATATTACAAGAAATCGTGCAGATAGAGTAGTATTTTGAGATATTTTTCTTTCGTATCTCGTAGAGATATATAAAACTCAACATATATATTTCACGTAATATTACATTATCAGGTAGATAACATTTAGTACTTGTATATAATCAGCAAACAACAGCGGCGACAAACACTTCTTCCCACTAGACCTAACAAGAATGAGTCCATCCACTGATATGTGCTCCGATGTCTGGCTCGAAATCCTTTCGCGGGTCTCCCTCGCCACCCTCGGAGTTTGTCGGGCAGTCAGCAGGCAGTGGAACCTCATCTCTTACGAGCCAGCCCTCATGTCCCTCCGTTCGAAAAGGACCGACACCCTGCATGGTTACATGGTCCGATGGTATGATGATGTGCATCGGCAGACTGCCTCGTTTGTTTCTTCAACCATGCCGTGTGGTGATGGCAACGGTCATGTTAATCCGATCTCCCTCGAGTTCTTACGGCTGTTTGGCTGCTCAATCGATATGGAGGCTGCGCATCAGGGGATTGTCCTCTGCCATAGGGACAACCCGAAGAATCGCCGTGTTCCTCAGTATATCGTCACCAAGCCGAGCACAAAGCAGTGGGTCGTCATCCCCAACCCCAGGACACGAAACAGGACTTTGGTTATTGACCTTGTCGTGCTAAGGTCGCAACCCGTGCTGCACTACAAAATCGTCCGGGTGTCCACACCATATCATAAAAACTACGCACCTCCGGCGTACCTGTGCGAGGTCTTTGACTCGGAAACCTGGAAGTGGAAGAAGCTGGGTGACATAAAGCTGTCGAGGGATTACTACATGTGCCACTTTGGGAAAAAGGTCACGGTCTCTGGCACGACGTGCGTGCTACTGAGCTGCCCGGACAGGATCTTTATGTTCGACTTGATGGAAGAGACATGGATTATTATTTCCCTGCCCTTCGAAAAAGTCGACGTGGACGAGTGGATCGATCTCGTGAAGGTAGAAGGGAAACTCGGAGTCTTACGCCGGGACTCGGCAGACAACGAGTTATGGCTGATGAAGGATCGTCATAACATCGTCTGGTGTAAGACAAAGTACGAGGCGACTGTGGACGACTCGCAAGAGGTGATGATGGTCCACTACCGCAGGCACTTGACATGGCCCGCCGCAGTCTTCCCGTTCTGCTGCGATTTCGAGCAGACAAACTTGGGTCCACACAGTCAAAGTCGAGCAGTTGGTTAGTTACGGCTAAATTTTCTTTGAAGATAGACAAGAAGACTACCACGAGTATAGCCAATATCTTCTTTTATTTTTAGTTTAATTTATTGGGTATATTTTCTGGCACGGTAAGAAAAATGAAAATCTCCACAAGTGTTTCTCTTTTTGTAGCATTATTTATAATTATATTACTTGTTTTAAAATCAATTATCCAATGCCTATTAAAAATTCAATTATTTTTAAGGGAACACATAGTTACACACTTTTCTCTTTCTAAAATCACACTTTTGCCCCAAAATTTATCGATTAATTTCTATATTAATTTTTGTGAATCATGAAGACGGTGTTTGTTTAAAAGATTTCACATATATTTGATGAGATTTTGTTTGATTTCTCTCCCTTTTAAATTATAATTAATTAATTATTCCACAAAACAAAGGAAACAAAAGACATTATTATATATATATATATAGAGAGAGAGAGAGAGAGATCGGTTCGGACCTAAACCGGCCATCGATCCCGGTAGACCGAACCGGTTTGGAAGACGCTTCCCCCGTCCTCGCTCTTCGTCCGAACCGGACCGGTCATTAAAAATAACAAAATTATTTTCGAAACCGCCGGTTTTTGTGTTCAAAACTTTTTTAAAAAAGAGAACTCTCCCTCCCTCCTTTATTTATTTTTTTATTATTCTTTCTCTAAAACCAAAAACCACCATCTCTGCTCTATCCTCCGTCTCCGTTCCTCGTCTCGGCCGCACCAACCGACCCCCGCCGATCGGCAATCCCGACCCCCGATTGCTTTTTCTCTTCTCCAACTGACGGATTGGGTCCTTACGTTAAGTCGAGAATGGATGGGATCGAGGTTGGGGCGGAGACGAACAAGCGCCTCAGCATCATAGACGTCTCCTTCGAGGACGACTCCCTCCTCGATCTTTCATCGTCATTGGGTTGCCTAGCCGCAGGGAACCTGGATCCTGGTCGGTTGTGTTTGTCTTTTCGTCTTTGCTGGTTGTGTCAGATCGGGGAGCGGGTCGTTTCTTGCTCTTAAGTGTTCTTGTTCGGTGTGATACGATACAGAATTAGAATGGTAGCACATCGAAGATGGTGATTCTGGTTGACTCTAAATCGTTTTTTTTTGGCTAATTGATGAACTGGAGAGTGATTTTCTGGTTTGACGAGGGGGGCGTGTTTCTTGCTTGATCTCTGTCTTTACTGTAATGAGATGGACGGTAGTGTTTTTACCGTGCGAGAATAAATGGGAAATTATCAACAATTCATGCTTTTTGCGAGGAAAAGATTCAGCACGAAGCTTCCGTGTTTGCCCACGTGCTTTCTCTCAATGTTTAATATGTTGCTGGACTGTGAACGATTATGTGTGGGGGCTGCTTATCTGTTCGGCCGATGATGCCTAATGATCCTTACTGCCTTGGCATGTAATCATGTGATGTAGGTTATGTCATTGCATACAGGCACTTGATGTCAGAACTCTGCCAGTTTTCTGTTCCATCCTGCTTGATATCATGTGGTTTGCCTAATTTATTTGCCCATTCTAGCATTCACACTAGTATTCATGTTGTCCATGGCGAATCACATCTTTTCGGTTTGTTCACAGACATGAGAGGCAACAGGGACCAAGAAACTCATCTGCTCGAATCTGTTGGGTCTGAAAAATGGAGCAGCATGAAAGATTCATTCGAGGACACGGAGAAGTCGTTTCAAGAAATTCCTCAACCCTTTCAATCGTGTGACCCTGAAAAGAATGGCCCCAACAGCAAGTATAATTTGCGTAATAGTTTGGCCTGGGATAGTGCTTTCTTCACCAGCGCCGGTGAGAATACCCCCTAATTGCCACATACATCCTGCATAATTTTTTCGGTTGAGTGTTCTAGGTGCTGTTCCTTCATGTTATGCAAGCTAAATCCGGGACACTACTGTGGAGTTTAGGTGTGCTAGAACCTGAAGAGTTGTCATGCATAATTGGAGGATCTGAAAAGAACGGAAAAATGGCCTTACCCAGAATCCAGGAAGAGACGAGCAGATCGACGGAGTCAATTTCCACTTTAGAAAGTGACAGTTTGAAGATAACCAGTCTAGAGGCAGAGTTGTTCCAAGATATAAGAGCTTCAATCCAGAAATCTGCCAAAACATTCATCAAAGATATTCCGAATGGTAAAACAGGATCAAAATCACGTGAAAAGCCACCTTCAATTGGTGAGTCATTTCTTATCTCTAATACCTGACTTCATACATTGGAATCCTTTGTCAGCGATGGAATTTGCTATCTACATGAACATATTTTTGTTTCTTTTTCACCGTCGTTTTGTTAAACAGTAGAAGAGTTCACTCTTGGTGATGCACACTCTAGATTCTAATTGATTTTTTCGTGTTACAATTTAAAACTAGGAAAAAGAGAAAAAAACTAGCATCTAAAAAGATCTTGGTGAATGTAATTAGAAAAGAAGGGAGCATGCTGATTGAGAAAAGACTCACAAAAGCTACTGTTATCATGCTTTGCTAACGATGGTATTTTCCATGTTATGCAGTTTCAGCGAAGGTTGACCCTGGCTCTCACAGTAAAGTATGGTGAAATATGGACCTTTTCCTTTGCTGCTCATATTTTTTTCTTAATATGCTTACAAACATAATAATTTTATGATAGTTGAAAGCAACCAATGGCAACAAGAAGCCTAGTTTGAGCACAGGAAAGAATATAAAACAGCTTTCTGGAGTTCCTAATATGCCCCAGGTTTGTAATATGAGGGCATAATTTTATCAATCTTCCAGGTGTATCGAACTTCTAATCTTTGTATTAGCTACCTGGTTTTTTTTAAATGTGAATGGAATGTATGACCATGTGGTCTTATCATTATTCGATTCCTATTAATCTAGTAGATAAACATCTGATAGCGAAAGCCTATGCATAAACTTTATGTACCTTGACTGTGCTTTTGTAGGTAAAATCTGTTCCTAACAGTGGAGAACCAATTCATTTGCCTTCCCGACTACCTAAACTGAGAGCACCAAGATCTCAACTGCCCAAAAGGGACTCTGTTGGTTCTAATTATGCAAAACCTGGGAAGAACAATGGAGATAATGCAGGTAACTGTGGGGAACTTATGCTAGCAACCATGAATACTCGTATATGGTTAAATGTTTCTATGCTAATGGTTGCAGTGAGAGGGCCTTCATTATCCAAAGCAAAAGTCATGAGCAATCCACGGGGCCCCCAACACAAGACCATCTAGATCTAGTATAAACAACTCCGGAGCGAATGCAGAACCAGCAACGTCACGTTCATCAATTGAAAGTTCGGGAAGTGCTTCATCCATCAGTCTGGGGAATTCTCCAATAAGATTTAAAAACACACATTCTGACTTGAGGAGCGGGAAATCTGTCAGCTCGAATGTGAAAGCCCTGCCTGGTGGCAGTCAGCCAACACCAACTCATCTCTCATCTTGCTTGTTGTTAACTTCAAAAATCTCATCTAGTATTTCACCATCTAGTTCCATCAGTGAATGGTCATCTGAATCATCCTCATCAATATCATCTGCCCCTAGAAGGCCTTACTCTGGTAAAGTTTCTTCCATGCATGGCTATTTTTCTCAATCCAAGGATTTGCTTTAACTTTCTCATGACCAACAATCTCTTGGTAACCATGTTCAAGGATTGACACCCCCATCTCAGAGGAATCCTCCTGGTCAAGGAGAAGCGCTTCCTAATAACACGAAGCCCACTGGTCTCCGATTGCCTTCCCCCAATATTGGCTACTTCGACGGGGTTTGCATTCATCTGTTACTTATGTTTCTACCCATTTCTTTAAGTATTCTTTTACAAGTAAATGTGTGTTTTTTATTCATGTTGATGCAGGTGAAGTCAGGTTGCACGCCAAAAGGGGTGAAACAGAGGCCTCAGAATGCTATTGCTGCTTCCAACAGAAATGGATCTACGAGTACCAATGCCAGCGGAGGTTCAGAAAAAGGAAATATTGAGAAGCAAGTGTCTGCTAATAAAGCAGGGAGTGCACGAATTGGCAACAGGCGTTTGACATCTGACCTGCGCGATTCGCCTCGGAAGCTGACGGACGCTAAAGCAGTAGCAGCAAGAACGCATAGCAACGGGAGAAATTCCCCTGGTCCAACTGCTAAAGCAAAGAGTAAGGTGAAGGAAGAACCAAATAGCTCAGAAGGTTGTTATCCATCTGCAGAATTTGTGGACAAAGATGGCTTCTGGTCTACATCTCAACTTGATCAGACTCTTGACAGTGTAGCTACCCCTTTAATATCTGTCTTGGAGAAGGGCGCCATTATGGCCAGTTTGCAAGTGGGAGTTGAATCACACAATGCTACGAAACAGGCAGCAGATGATGGTTCAGCTGGCAATGGATCCCTCACCTCAGAACTTGTTTCTGTGCAACTCCAACCAAAGGACGATTCTCCTGGCGCTCAAGAGCTCTGGAAATTCACGCCAAAGCATTCTCCCTCGCATGCTTCTTCTAGCCCCATCGAGCCGTTCTCCTTGAAAGATTCTATCAACCACCAGACTGGCCACGATGTCACCGGAAACAACACTGAGAAGACATCCCCTTTGCCATTCACAAATGACATGAAGGAGAACTGTTGAGCCCTATCTCAGAGATGAACTTTCGTATAGCAGGTGGACAATTCTAAGCTATTCCCAAAGTGCTTTGTTCAGATTGTCCTTTACATGTTTGGTTTTCTTCGAGCCAAAATTCCAGGCAACGTATCCTTTTGCACCCAAGAAACATTTCAAATCATTTTTGTATTGAAGGGAAGATTGAATATCATTTATGGCACCATGTTAAAGGTTTACCCAAGAATTTTTTTCTCCTGAATGGAAACCTGATTCAAGATTTCAACAAGGATGGTGGACAGTTTCTCCAAAGGCCATGCCACAAATCAACTTCAGCCAATACTAACACCACAAAAGATAAGCTAGCGTTCTCAACCAATTATCCCGAAGAAAGACAAACTGCCATGACATACTGCTACTCCTTACCACGGCTAATGAAAGTTAATCCCACAATAACTCCAATCTAACAATTCCTACTTATCACCTAGGGTGCACATCCTCCAGAGGTAGAGTCTGGTCTGGTTAATAGGGTGGCACATCTTGATAGAGCAGAACAATAGCAACCAAAACCAAAAGGTTTAACAGAAACACTAGAAGCAATTGGCAATGCATAGGTAAGAGTAATGCAAAGGTTTTCCAGTACCACGAAAGGATAATACAATGATATTCTTTGTTTACAAAATTGTGCCCTTCAATTGGTAACAACGTCGCAAACAAAACCCATAAAATGTGTAAACTGACATGGGTAAATTAATATCCAAAACTAAGTCTAGGACCTCGGCTTCTCCTTCTTTTCCTTGAAGAGGGCAAGGAGAGACACACCAGAGACTTTAACAACCTTGAACCTCACACCAGGAATATCTCCGACGGCATGGCCCTTACGACCAAATCCGGCAATGAGGACTTCATCCTGTAGCATCATCAATATAAGATTCTCAGTGTAATCTCCAAATATCCGAGAATATAAAATCCAACGACAGATCAGCAAACAGCTCACGTTTTCTTCAATGTAGTTCAGACAACCATCATTGGGAACGAAAGCAGCGATCTTCTTCCCGTTCTTAATAAGCTGAACCCTGGCACACTTCCTAATGGCAGAATTCGGCTGCTTGGCTTCAATGCCTCTGCAAAAATTCATTCCAAAAGATTAAATCCCATCACAATCGAGTAGAGAAGAGAATGACAGAGCCAACAATTTCTCATTCCCCTACATCTTTTCAAGCACAATTCCCTTGGCATGGGAAGACCCAGCGAAGGGCTTCTTCCACTCGTTTCCGAGGTTCGACTTCTTGTAAGCCTTGTCGGCCCACCTCTGCTGCCTGCGGTGGGACTTGAGCTTTCGGGCAGATCCCATACCATGCGTCTTCCTGACAAATCAACACAAGACACACCAATTCAACTCCCCTAAGTGATCGACGCCACATTAGCACCGTCGTCCGAATCGGCACGGGAACAACAACAGCAACATCAAACCCATCGACCACTACGCCGAAACCATAAACCCAAGCTAGCTCAACAAGCCGATACACTTACCCCATGGCTGGCTGTTGGAGCGGCAACCGACGACTCGATCTACGTGGGGTTTTGAGCAGGAGGCCGAGGAGCCGTAACCGCCGTCCACAAACCCGATACGAAACCCTAAAAGTGCGGGCGATCGTCGTCAATATGAAATACATTGACAGATAACTGGGCTTTTCCATTGGCCCATTCAGGAGTATATTGGGCTAAATAGGCCCAATGGGCTTTTATATTTAATAAAAGGGATTTAAAAGGTGGGAAAGATGATGATTCCTTGGCCTTTGCTTTGTGTATGCTCTTTCTTTTTTTTTGGGGGGAGGACGTGGAGTTTGCCTCAATTTCACGCTTCCTTACCTTTCGCCTTTTAATATTAGCCCATATGACCGGCATAATCAGAGTCACGCCCACCTACTCTCACACTGACGCGCTGCTCTCTGTTGCTTTTTTACAAGAAAAAGACGCCGACGCTTCCACGTGCCGCCACCACTCCCTCCTTCTTCTTCCTCTTCTTCTTTATAGCGACGATTCCAGAATAAAGAAAGAAAATGGCGGACATGAATTCCTGGCACGATGACCTCGCCTCCCTCCTTGACGACGCTTCCGCGTCCCCCTACGCCGTCCACTCCTTCGACCTCTCCGTCAACCGCTCCCGCCGGTGGGAGAGTTCGAAGCCCTCCTCCCGCCCCGTCCTCCTCCACGAGGACGTCCCCGAGGGGAGGGTGGAGGGTTACGGGGAGCTGGCTAAGGAGTTCGTTAGAGCCTGGTGCGAGATGGTTTGGGAGCTCGGGAAGGCGTTCGGCGACGTGGCGAGGCAGAATGTCGTGACGGACGACTCGTTCGTGGTTAAGAAGGTCGGGAGGCCGTGCGCCGAGGTTGTTTCCGGGAAGTTGAGGTTATTGAATGAGTACCTGCCCGAGGATAAGGACCCCGCCCACGCCTGGCCGGTTGTTTTGCTGGTTTTCTTGCTCGCTCTCCTTGGTATGCCGGTGCTCGAGCTGTCTCTGTCAAAATGGGATTTAATTTTACTGTAACTGCTGCCGTAGTTGTCACGGAGAGTCTGCAGTTGACGCATATTTTAATTGGATCACGATTCATGTGAAGTGATAATAAGACTTGATTGCAATTAATGAGTAAGAGCTCCGCGTTGTGAGAGAAGGACGACCCAGTCGGTGACAGTGAGATGGAGTGAAAATCTGATGCGTTTTGCATTTTTGAAAGCAACGGTGTATGGCCCATGCATGATTTCCGGCTAGACATTGTTTTTTGGAGTTAGGTTGCAGGTCTGGGATAAGTTTTGAGTTTCGTAATTGCTTGAAGCATGCACATTTGATGCAATGGCAGTTTAATCTTCTTGCTTTTACTAGTTTTTTCTTATTTTGCGGTTCCTGAGGTAACTGTTCTTGTGGATGTGGATTTCTGTTTGTGCAGCATTATGCGTCAACAGATCAGATTATTGTATGACTCCGCCCGAAAAGGAAGTGGAAGTGCATCCTCCTAGTGCTTCTCAAATCATCCTCCCTGATGCCAGGCTCTTGGCATATAAAGAACAAGGGGTTCGATCCGACCAAGCTAGGTTTACAGTCATCATTCCGCATGCTTTCCTCTTCTCCAGGATGGCAAGTATACCAGGAGCAAAAGAATCATTGCTGGAGGAGTTTGGTGTGCGTTTAATCTCCTATGACCTTCCTGGATTTGGAGAAAGTGATCCTCATCCTGCTAGAAATCTGAACACATCTGCATTGGACATGCTGTATTTGGCCAATGCACTTGGCGTTTCTGAGAAATTCTGGGTACTTTGCTTCTCGAGTGGATGTATACATGCTTGGGCTGCAATCAATTATATCCCATACAGGGTGGCAGGTATGTCATTTTCAGCCGGGGATCATTGTTCAACAATTTTTTTGTGAATTGTACATGTCGTGGCTCGAACTGACCGATGCTTATCTCCTTGATGGAGTTTCCTGAAGGCCTCACTGTTCCTCCCTTTCTTATATTATTTTTTGTATGAATTTCTTCTTTGTAGAGCGAGTAATTTGAAGCATATGCAGAAATATTTCATAGTTACTAGGTTTGAAGATACTCATCGGTATATTGAAATGAGTTCACCTTAATGATTGCAGTTTGAGTCTGAAGCTTGGACTCTTTGTGAAATACTTAATCACTTTATATTATTCGAATTTGAATAATGCAGGTGCGTCCTTAGTTGCCCCAATGATCAATCCGTACGACCCAAGCTTGACCAAGGAAGAGAGTCGTAAGATATGGGAAAAGTGGGTGCATGGGAAGAAACTGACTTACCTTCTTGGTCGTCATTTCCCAAGGCCTCTATCATTTATATTCAGGAAGAAGTTCTTTTCTGGAAGGCATGGCTTAATTAGTGACTGGCTTTCTCTATCCCTGTCTGCGAGGGTAAGTTTTATGATAACGGGTTTTTGTGATTTGTTTTTCTGACATATGCAAGCTAGCAAATATACCCTAGGGAATTTGTTGTCAGTTTTGAACTTAAAACTGTTTTGTTTTCCTGGCATTACAATGAGAATATGCCAATTTAATTCAAATTGTTCTCTTCTTTCTTTTTCATTTTCATCAGGATATGGCATTAGTCGAAAAGCCGGAGTTTCAGGAGCTTTGGCGTAGGAATGTTGAGGAATCAGTCCGCCAGGGGAGCATAACGCCGTTCGTCGAGGAAGCTGTTCTACAAGTATCGAGGTGGGATTTTAGCTTGAAAAATCTTCACCCACGGCTGAAATGCCAAAGTAAAGGCATTCTGCCTTGGCTCAAATCCATTTACAGTCAACCGGAGTGTGAATCAACTGGATTTCTGGGCCCATTGCACTTATGGCAGGTACCGACTGATCTCCCTCACTTTATGATGGGTTTTTTTATGAAAATAATCGCCATCCGATGCATTCGACGACTGCATGAAGTTTCATAGGAAATGTTCCGGGGATATGATGATCTAATAACGGTTATTATTATTGACACCTAACAGGGAATGGACGATGAAGTAGTTCCGCCGACAGTAACTGATTATGTTGCTCGTGTTCTGCCAAGGGCCACTGTCCATAAGCTACCTAGTGAAGGGCATTTCTCATTTTTGTTCTTCTGCGATGAATGTCAAAAGCAGATATTCTCCACTCTGTTTGGACATCCAAAAGGGCCGCTGAAGGAGGAGATCAAGGGAGACTTACTCAACAAGCCATCCCCAGTCACTCTTTCCTAGTGATAACTCTAGATGTTGGATCACATCTGACCAGGTCTTCCACTTATTTGTTTATTTCCTGTAAATACCAGATACCACTCCTCTTGCTGCAAGGAAGGAGCTTGACAGACTGGACTCCCTGGATTCAGATAGCCCACTACACGGTATTTTTGCATAGCCCGACTGTTGGCATTACACCATACTGGAGACTCGTCTCTTTTTGTGTGTTCCATTTTGATCGGCCAATGCCGGAGCATTTTGAATTGAGTCGGTCAGAGTATTTACCCAAAGAGAACTGCAATCCACTGACTGTTATAGAGTTGAATGTTTTTCTTTCTTTGCTGTCGGCTGCCCTTTTATGTTAAGATACTTGGTAAGCCCCATGCTTATCATTCCTTAAGTTCGGCTATCTTATTGGGTGACCATTCGTCAGCGCCACGGGATGTTTGTTCGAAAATCTAGCAAAGATGCACATGCACTATTCATTCTCTAGAGAAACAATGACCGATGGGTATGCAAAGTTCCACTGTCATGTCTCGGCATAGCAACCCAATAGAGCTGCTCAGCTAACGAAGTTCATATTGACAAAACCAACATGGCTACGAGTAAGGGGTACCTCTAAATAAAGGATCCAACACAATGTTTCAGAAACAAAAAGCCTACAATTTCTATGATCCGTGCTCATTGAATGGTCCCTTGTATGTGTAACCTCTTCCAGTAAATCATGGCGACTAATGGCGCCTCCGGCAAATATCGGAGGCTAACAAAAATTGGGTATGGCCAGTTTCTCTTGAACAGAAAATTCATTTTTTCTACAACTCCTACACATCAAACCTGTATGAAGCGATGGTAGGAACGGCAAGTCTCTCCACGGTCGTCCACTCCTCTCCCTTTCCTGCAACGGCGTTACCTGTCAAAATCTCATCAGAAGGCAGATCCACTCCTCTTGGTGTTACCAAGCAGAACATCTTTAGCTTCGTTGATCTTGGACGCATGATAATGACTGCCGCCAGAATCGGGATGATTCGCCACCATCACTCTCCGATGTGCCCCCTTTACCTTATTCGCCGGGGTACTTTCCCTATTACACACAGAATCGATCAAATATACACGAGCCAAGCCCTTTAAGGTATACTTATACATCAAATCGCAGCAACCAACAGACGAAACCAATCAAATGATCCAGAATCAACACCGATTACGTCGATCAAGGACAACCTGACGCCGAGAATCAAAGCCGCCTCTTTCCAAGTCATGCTAGACTGGAACCCTGATCCGTCTAATTTACGAATCAACAACCACACAACGCCAACAAAAGCACAACACCACACAGCAGTAAAACAGAGCAATGCAACAGACCAGCAACACAACCCAGAAACTCCACAATCTCCCAAACCACCAATCCTGCCAGCACAACAATCCAAACCCCGCCAGCCCAAGCAGGCTTCAAGTTCGACTCCAAACGACCACCACCCAGATCATCGCCACCCACACACCACCACGTCGGTAATCTAACTGATTTTCTCCGACGTCAGTCCTCTTCTACTTATAGCCACTACGACATGGGCCAAACATTAGCCCCGACCCAACTCACTACTATGGACTGACCCGACTTGCTAAAATGGATCTCGGCCCACACATAAGGTCAGAGCAGCCCTGGGTCTTTTTTATTTAAAACACCCAACTACTAACGGTCGACCTCATTTCTCCAGCCATTGCCATCCTCTGTGCTCTTCCTTCTCTCCCCCAGCTGCTTCCAACTTCCTTCCTGCTCCAGACTCCAGCTTCGGCTCCCTTGTCGTCATAATTTCCCCCGTATCAAGTCCCTCCCCCCAAACCACACTTGTCCTCAAGTGTGCGGTTAGGGTAGCGATTCTCGAGCTCAAACAAGAACTCCCAAGTAGCGCTTTCCTCAGGCTCCCCTTCCCATTGAACAAGTACCTTCGTGACCGCACGATTTCCCCGTTTGACCATCTGCCTTGCAAGTATCGCTAGAGGCTGCTTCACAGATCCACCATCAGGTGAAGGAAGTTGCTGCGATACCCTTGTCCAATCTGGGGCACTTCTGCGGAGTTTAGAGACGTGGAATGTCGGATGCACTGAGGAACCAGTAGGCAGGTCCAAACGATATGCCACCTTGCCCACCCGCTCCAGAACCTTATAAGGGCCGTAAAATAGAGGAGTAAGCTTGTGATAGTTCCTTCTTGCCATTGAATGCTGTCTATAAGGTTGGAGTTTCACGAACACCCAATCTCCTACCGCAAACTCCCGAGCCGTCCTATGATTGTCCGCTAGCTGCTTCATACGGTGCTGAGCCCGATCCAAATGGAAACGAAGTATCTTGATGGTGTCCTCTTTGTCCTGTAACTCTCTGTCTACCAGGGGATTCACAAGAACATGAGGAAAGTATGGCAACTGAATCGGAGGCGGGTACCCGTAAAGAGCTTCGAATGGACTCATCCGAATGGAGGAATGGTGTGTGCTATTGTACCACCATTCAGCGAGTGTCAACCACTTCATCCAGTCCTTGGGTCGGTCCCCTATCATGCAACGAAGGTAAGTTTCCAAACAACGATTGACCACTTCGGTTTGGCCGTCGGTTTGGGGATGGTATGCCGTGGACATGTGTAGCTCCACGCCCTGCAATGCCATCAGCTCTCTCCAAAAGTGGCTCAAAAAAATGGAATCCCGATCACTTACTATCGTCGATGGTAATCCATGCAACTTAAATACGTTGTCCATGAACGCTCGGGCTACCTCCTTGGCGGTATATGGATGTCGCAAGGCCGTAAAGTGAGCGTACTTGCTCAACCGATCAACCACCACGAATATACTATCTTTGCCTTGTGAGAGAGGAAGACCATCGATGAAGTCCATCGAAATCTCGTGCCATAGTCCCTCAGGAATTGGGAGTGGCTGCAGTAATCCCGGAGTAGCGACGTTCTCCGGTTTGCACCTCAAGCATACATCGCAAGCATTGATAAACCGTCGGACGTCCTGTTCCATGCCCTTCCAGAAGAACATTCGTTTGAGTCGCATATAAGTGGCGGCTATTCCCGAATGTCCACCCATAGCACTACTATGAAAGAGTCGCAGTATCTTTTCCCTCAAGCCTTCCACTTTACCCACTACAAGTCGTGATCCCTTCAACAGCAGTTCTTGATGCCAGCGATATTTTGAATTAATGGCCGTGCCTTTCTTCAATGCTTCAATCACACTCAACCACCTGTCATCCGTAGTCCAGCTCTCCTTAATCTCTTCTAATAATGTGGGCGAATAAACCTGAACAGAGACTGCCAACAGTTCAGCCCCCTGCACTCTTGAGAGTGCGTCCGCCGCCGAATTTTCCCTACCTTTCTTATAAATGATTTCATAATCATATCCCATTAACTTCGTCAACCACCGGAACTGACTTTCCGTATGCAAGCGTTGTTCTAATAAGAACTTCAAGCTCTTATGATCCGTCCGTATGATGAAGTGCCGACCAATCAAATAGTGATGCCACTTTTGTACTGCGTACACAATGGAGAACATTTCCTTCTCATATACGGATAGTCCATGATGTTGTTTAGCTAGCTTCTTGCTGATGTAAGCCAACGGATGCTCCCGTTGCATTAAGATTGCTCCTATTCCCACGTCACACGCATCCGTTTCTACTACTACGAACACCTCTGAGAAATTTGGCAAGGTCAAGACGGGCGCCGTGGTCAGGAGGTGCTTTAACTGCTCAAAGGCAGCCTGTGCCTCCTCTGACCACCTGAAGGAGTTTTTCCTTAGTAGATCGGTTAGTGGTCTACTTACAATACCATATCCCTTGATGAACCTCCGGTAATAACCGCTCAATCCCAAGAATCCCCGTAATTCCTTCACCGACTTAGGTACAGGCCAACACCGCACAACTTCTATCTTTGCTGGATCCGTCGCCACTCCTTGCGCATCTATATAATGACCAAGATACTCCACTCATGAATTTCCAAAGGTGCATTTGGATCTCTTCGCAAACAGAGATTGCTTCCTCAATACCGACAGTGTAACATGTAGATGCTGAATATGCTCTTCCTTGGTCCGACTGTAAATCAAGATGTCGTCGAAAAAGACGAGTATGAACTTGCGGAGATATGGGCGGAATATAGAGTTCATCAACCCTTGAAATGTAGACGGGGCGTCAGTGAGCCCGAAGGGCATCACGAGAAACTCGTAATGACCATCATGCGTTCTAAAAGCCGTCTTGTGCACATCCTCCGGCATCATCCTGATTTGGTGATACCCCGCACGTAAATCTATCTTTGAAAAAATAGTGGCTCCATATAACTCATCTAATAATTCTTCGATCACGGGAATCGGGTACTTATCCTTGATTGTGTGGCTGTTTAACTCTCGGTAGTCGACACACATTCGCCAAGATCCGTCCTTCTTCTTGACTAATACCACCGGTGATGAAAACGAGCTGCGGCTGGGCTGTATTACTCCCGATTCCAGTAGTTCCTGCACCATCCGTTCAATCACGTCCTTCTGCCCCGTAAAATGTCTATAAGGTCGCATCCTAACCCCCTAAATACCTTCCTTGAGCATGATGGTGTGGTCGTGTCCTCTAAAAGGCGGTAAACCCTTAGGCTCCTGAAATATATCATTATAAGTGGTCAACACCGTCTCCATCTCGTCACCACCTTCGTCCAACTTAGATTCCGGATTAGATAAAGTTACTCCAGTCTTGTTTTCTGCCCCAACCTCTACCAAATAACACACTTGATTCGTCCCTGAACCATACTTCCCTTCTCCAGATGTTAACTGCGGCAGTTTGTCACTCGAAGTTCCCTGATTTCCTTGCAAGCAAACTGGTTTTTGTTGCCAATTGAACCTCATGACGGCTTCGTTGAAATTCCAGGTAATGTCTCCCAATCCCACAAGCCACTTCACCCCTAGAATCATTTCGCAACCCCCCAAGTTAATGATATAGAAATCCGCCACAAACTCTGTTTCCTGCATTGTCCATCCAAACTCTTTAAGCATAGAAGTGCAGTATAAACTTCGACCGTCCGCCACCATTACTTTCACCGGGGCAATGGGTAGGGTCGCCACATTCATTCCTTTCACTACTCCCAAATCGAGGAAGTTGTGAGTGCTTCCCGAATCTATCAAAATATGAAGGTCCCTCTTTTTAAATCTCCCCTGCACCTTCATGGTTTGCACCTGCAGTTCGCCCTCTTCTCCTCTCATAGCGTGCATAGTCACGGTAATGTCTTCTGTAGCTTTAGCCATTTTATTTCCGGATTCAATCTGCTCTGCTGCATAATCCCCTTCCTCTCCCGATTCTTCCTCCACCATTAGAGAATATAATTGCCGCTTTGAGCACCTATGAGTTCGAGTATAAGGTTTGTTACACCCAAAACACAATCCTTTAGCCCTCCTCTCCTCGACTTCCTCGTGGCTTAATCGCCTACGATTCATTGGCACTCCACGATCTCCCTAACTAGAATTAGCACGTTGGTCCACCTCTCTGCCCGTTCCTGTGAAATTTGTCGCACGTTGGTCCACCTCCCTGCCCGTTCCTGCAAAATTTATCATATTCTTCCCATTCCGACTTCCCCCTTGCCAAGTTACAATCTCTCGCCCATCCACTTCCCGTTTCATAGGACGGTTCATAATTCTCAAGGGCCCAACTTCTTGAGTGGTCTCAACGCTGGGGGCATCCAAGCTCAATAACCGGGCGTTGGTTTGAGCAGTAAGTAAGTCTGGTGGTTTCAATAACCACAAGGTATTTCGATACTCTTCTCTCAATCCATTGATAAACAAGCTTATTTGGAAGTGCATTGGTAGTTCAATTTGCTGCAATACCCTTCGTAGGCAAGTGTCAAACTCGGCCATGTACGCATATAAGTTCTCCAACCGACCCTCCTGCCTTAAGTTCTTCATTTTACCCATAGGGTCCTCAAATACTTCCGCTCCGATTCAATGCCGCCGCATATTCCTCCCATCCCAGCGGGGGCCCGGGTGTTCTGTTGCGGATATAAGTGTAATGCCACTGTAATGCCACCCCATACATATATAAAGAAGCCAAAGGGACCTTGTTTTCCTCCGGTACTCGCTCGAGCTCGAAGTAGCGATGACACTTATACAACCAATCCTCTAGATTAGTGCCATCAAAATTGGGAAACTCAATCTTGGGCATAATAAACGTAGGATGTCCTCTGTTAACCAAGAATGTTTCCCTTCCTTCCAGACTTTCTGTTCTTCCCCGATCAGATACAGCCGACGCATTCACTTCCTTCGGCTTTTCCCATCCCAACAACTGTACCTGGAACGCTCGAAGTTGGGACGCCATGTCCGCTTGGATGTCCTTAACCTGCGCAGCAATATCCTTCATCTGAGTAGCGATATCAGCCTGTATTTCCTTCACTTGCAGGGCTACTTCGACCTTCATTTCCCTCGTCTGCGTCACCTGTGCGTCCCTCACCTGAGCGGTCACCTGGTCTAGCCGTCGTAACACGTCGTTCACCACTACATTCGTCGCCTCTTGCTCCTTCTTAAGGTCAGCCAATCTAGTTCCATCCGCCATGGTCGTCACCGCTCTGATACCCTTGATCCGTCTAATTTACGAATCAACAACCACACAACGCCAACAAAAGCACAACACCACACAGCAGTAAAACAGAGCAATGCAACAGACCAGCAACACAACCCAGAAACTCCACAATCTCCCAAACCACCAATCCTGCCAGCACAACAATCCAAACCCCGCCAGCCCAAGCAGGCTTCAAGTTCGACTCCAAACGACCACCACCCAGATCATCGCCACCCACACACCACCACGTCGGTAATCTAACTGATTTTCTCCGACGTCAGTCCTCTTCTACTTATAGCCACTACGACATGGGCCAAACATTAGCCCCGACCCGACTCACTACTATGGACTGACCCGACTTGCTAAAATGGATCTCGGCCCACACATAAGGTCAGAGCAGCCCCTGGGTCTTTTTTATTTAAAACACCTGCAACTACTAACGGTCGACCTCATTTCTCCAGCCATTGCCATCCTCTGTGCTCTTCCTTCTCTCCCCCAGCTGCTTCCAACTTCCTTCCTGCTCCAGACTCCAGCTTCGGCTCCCTTGTCGTCATAATTTCCCCCGTATCAAACCCTCCCTCGTAAAACCTGCGCATCTTCGGCGGCCTCGCCTTGAACGCCTGCCACGCTTGGATTCCGTACCTACTGGCATAAGCAGCCGCGGCTATTGCGATCCCAGCAACCAGCGGCGACGTCGTCTGGAAGAATCAAAAATCGAAAAGAAACAATAACATTAAAAAAAAAAACCAACCAGCCAACCGAATCCACCAAAAGCCCCCTAACAACAATCCAATCAGATAATCAATCGAATCCAATCCCTAATAATCAAAAAACTTCATCGGACCGATCGCGTAGGGAGGGACTACGCACTCACCATCGCAGGGATGCCGGCGAGCTCAAATCGGTCGGAGCCTCGTGACTTCCCTCATGGATTCAGAGCTTAACTCTACCCCCTTAGTTTGGGCCACCAGTCAATTGGGGCCGTTGGGGATAATGGGCCTGGACTGCCCCGTTAATGGGCTGAACCCACCAGTCAATGTGGTCGACGCTTTTATCTTCTTTCGATTCGTCCTGTTGTAATAATTGTGTTGTGTGGACGATTCTAGGATGAACTGGGACTTGTCACAGGAATTCCTCCATAAGGTAAAGTTCAGTGCAAAGAAAGAGATTAATGGCCACCAAGGAGGAGGCGGAGGCGGTGCTGGCGAACAAGCAAGTGATCCTCAAGGACCATATCCATGGCCCTCCCAAGGAGTCCGACCTTGAGGTCAGGAACTCTTCGGTTCTGCCCAAGGCGCCCCCAGGATCCAAGGCCGTTCTCGTCAAGAACATTTACCTGGCCGCTGATCCTTACCAGGCCATCCTCATGCAGAAGATCGAGGACCACCCCGTCTTCTCCTGCTTTGTGCCTGGCAAGGTATTATTATTCATAGTCGATCGTGGCTGGCTTCAGTTGCCTTCCAGTTTACGTTAGTTCAGTACCTCGAGGGTACCTGATGTTGAGTTCGCCGGCGGTTTTGTTACTGTTAAAAAGCCACTCAAGGGGTATGGTGTGGCCGAAGTGATCGACTCGGATCATCCGGACTATAAACCAGGCGATCTGGTTTGGGGGATTACGGGGTGGGAGGAGTATTCTTTGATCACAGAAGGATTCAGCGACACCCGCCCGCCCCAGAGGCTTCTTCATTTCGTTGACACCGACGTCCCTCTTTCATATTACACTGGACTCCTAGGTAACTCCTTGCAATTTACAATTTGTCATTGCTTAGCGGGCGTCATGAAGAGTCTGTCGATCGCGCTTGATATGTCTGTCTCGTTATGGCTAACGCGCTAGGAATTCCTGGCTTGACTGCTTATGTGGGGCTTTTCGAGGTGTGCTCGCCCAAGGAGGGGGAGCGGGTGTACGTTTCAGCAGCGGCCGGGGCTGTTGGGCAGCTGGTCGGGCAGTTCGCGAAGCTTTCTGGTTGCTACGTGGTCGGCAGCGCCGGAAGCAATGAGAAAGTCGAGATGCTGAAGGACAAGTTGGGTTTCGACGATGCCATCAACTACAAGGAAGAGAAAGACTTGACTGCCGCATTAAAGAGGTCCCGCCATTACACTAATCTCATCAACGAATGCCATTTACGGCGCTTACCTCAGCCGATTGAATCTCAGGTGTTTCCCACAAGGCATCGACATATACTTTGACAACGTCGGAGGCAAGACCCTTGAGGCGGCCCTAAACAACATGAAGATGAAGGGCAGGGTCGCTTTTGTGTGGAATGATCTCGACGTACCACGACCAGACCATTGGGGTGAACAACTTGGTAATGGCAATCTTCAACCGTGTCAGGATTGAGGGATTCGCAGTCCTCGATTTCTATGAACAGCACCCCAAGTTTCTGGACTTCGTCCTCCCACTCATCCGAGGAGGGAAGGTGAGGTACATTGAAGACATGGTCGAGGGCCTCGAGAACGCCCCAGCTGCACTGGTGGGGCTCTTCTCCGGCAGGAACCTTGGAAAGCAGGTGGTGAGGATAGCATGAGGCCTGAGTATCCTTTGTTATCTAAAAACATCGAAGGATTTTCATAAACTGGCAAACCTTATGGAAACTCGACCTTTTATCTTACTTTATGTTATTAGATACTCTTACCCTAAATGCATGACGTATCTTCCTATGTATAACATTGTATATATTTTTTTTTTCTTATCTAGAGGGTTAGTTTTAAAAAGAAGATTCAAAATATGTCCGCGAGTTTTAAAATTAGGTGAATATCGTCCTAGAGTCACTATCGAAAGTAGCGACTTTGCTTGCAGAAAGAAGTTGCTACTTCAAGTAGCGACTTTAGAGTAGCAAGACAAAGTTGATATTTCGAGTAGCGACTTCATCGCAGTTAAATCAGATGCTCATGAAGTCGTCACTTCAAGTAGCGAGTTCAGCTTGCTACACTAAAGTCACTACTGAAAGCGACTTCCAACACTTATGAAAAAAGTAAAAGTTTACCGATGGTATTGCTTATGTTCAAAGTCAATACTTCAAGCATCTGACTTTTTCTACCACATGAAGAAAGTTGTTATTTTAAGCAGTGATTTTCTTCTATCATGTGAAGGAAATCTCTATTTCAAAGACTTTCAATAGAAGCAACCCCCGTTAACAAACTTTTACTCTTTTTCACCAAGTGTTTGAAGTCGATGCTTCACTTAGCGACTTCACGAGCATATGATCCGGCCACATGGAGTCGCTAATCGAAATAGCGACTTTGTTTTGTCACCCTAAAAAGTCACTGCTTACAATAATTGACTTCTTTCTATAAGTAATCCACTACTTCCAAATAACAACTTTTAGGCAATATTCCGTTAATTTTGAAACTCAGCATCGTATTTCAAATTTTTTTTTTTAAAAAAACTAAACGTACGAAGTCACATTGCTCTTTTTTATCTAGTACGTCGATAGCTAGCAGGGATGATACTGGAAGATTGATTAGGCATGTGCCTTCCTTCGACAGGAGAAGTCAAGGGTGTTGGGTACCGGACTGTAAGCGCGGACGAGCGTCGCCTATCCTCCGACAATTTCCGTATGCTCTCTTCTCCCAGCTCCGTGACGACTCCATCTAGAAGTACAACCTCACTGTTCAGAGCACGGGGGACGGTCCAGACATTCGTGAGCATATACCGTCGGGCCAATGTAAGGAGGAGTCCGCTTGGCGACCCTTAATATAAAAAAATGTAAAAAAAAATTGTTATTGTTAAGAAAATCACCGTGCGAGTATCACGAAAAACCTTCTACTATCGTCTCGTAAGACGAACAATATTAAAAGAGTGTAAATAATCAGAGTGAAGATATTATGTATGCAAGAAACCTCAAGTTCCACGTCGAAAACTTAAAAACTATCAGACTAGTTATAAGTATAAGCAGTCGATTGATTTTAGTGTAGAATAACGTTAGGTTTATATCCTAAGATAGAGTAACGGACAGGCTCGGAAAATATAACGAACGGGGCGATGCACATTGAATAAAACTGAAGGTTTATTGTTGGTGGACGAAACCCTAAACACTAAATAGACCATTAATTATTCAAAGCTATTTTGTTGCCAAACTCGGAGAGAAATTAACGGTTGGGGGGAAAAGGCATGGGTGGCAAATTACCCTTGTGAGGGTAAAAGACCCCCCCAAAAAAAAGAAACGTCAAACCCTATAATCTCGAAACTTTTTAATTTTAAGGCTGAAGTAATTAACGAAGAAGATGAATAACAATTGAATGTTGTAAGGAAGGGAATTCTAATGGGCGTGAGGAGAGTTTTAAAAATAAAATTAAAATAAAAAAACTGTTATATATAATGCATCGATCCATTACCGAGCTTAATATATAAACTTTGCGAGATTTTATTATAAAATTAATTAGCGGTAAAGAGAGTAGTCATGCCCCTTCACACTACTCACCAAGGGCTAATCGAAAAATGGCTCCTTTTCAGTATGATGTTTTCACATGATCTAATACATCAAAATGATATGAAATGAATAACGGAATGTCAATGAAAAGATACGATATTCCTAGCCATTAGCCCATGTTGTTGGGCTCTCGAAGGAGGACCGTCATGCGAATGCCTCATCCGGCGACCACTCCAGGCGACGCAGGACGAGAAAACAACACTTCCCCCCCCCCCCCCCCGCGGTTATCGTTCCTCGTGCCTTGATAGGCGGAGATGTTCTCCGACCACGTTAGCCTGGTGATGCCAAGTCGTTGGAGTCCGCTGTCGTCGTGTTCCTCGTGACTGGTTATGCCTGGCGGGATTGGTGAAGGTGCCAGACCATGATTTTCGAGCAGTCATTACCTGGTGTATCCTTCCCGTTCGCATCGCCTGCTTCAAAGATGTCCTTCACAAACTTTATGGAGTCCTGCCAGAAATTTTATCATTAGAGGGAAAATTTTTGTACAATCGATGATGATAAAACATTGAGTCGCCGCCAGATGCCGCTAACGACTTATGGAATGCATAGTACCTGATCCGAGGTGGCCTGGGATGAAGACGGCCGGCCCCATCTCTCTGGGTCCCAGAGTACTGAGCTATTGAACGCGAAGCAGGATGTGTGTATCGACGACAGATGCCTCGTGCCTATAATTGTCGTTCGTCTCCCTGAGGTGCTGCCCCAACAGCTGGGAGGAATTGCAGACTGGCCACTTGATGTTAACCTTCTCCTCGCTTGCCGACACAACCGCCACCGGCCACGTCCCAAACACCCTTCACAAATATACCAAAGTTCTCATCAATTCCATGCCTTTTCAATCAAGATAGGCCTGACGAATCAGATCCGTACTTGATCTCGCGGAGCTCGTTGAAGAAGTTGAGGTCGTAGACGTTCAAGATTGACGCGAAGTGGACGATCCCGCTCAAGCTGTGCTCCTTGACGTGCCGGAGGGCCACGTTCCCCTGGTGATCTGCCTCTGCGGCCGCGTCCGTGAAGTTCTCCTTATAAACCACGTGTCTGTACATGATCCCTGTCTCCCTAAGCATCTCTGAAACCTCCTCTGGTTCCGTCCTCTTCTCTACCACCACCCACAGCAGCGGTGGAGGGACGAGCCTCATCGTGTTAGCCATCTTCTCGAGCATGACTATCCCATGTCTATGCTCGTGTGGTTCCGCTTGAAGCTGGGAGCAGCGTTATTACTATAAGAAGTCTCCCTGGGGTCATCACTCCATTCTCCTCCATCTCAGAATCATCCCCTTCATCATCACCACCACTTACTTCATGGAACGAAGAGTTCGCCGAAGGAATTCCCAACACGAAGGTTCCGTGTCTGTTCTCTAGTACACCAGGTTGCTCGGTCACCAACATCATCCCTTCCTGGGTTGTGGAAGAGGAAATGGCGGACTTTCCAGTCGGAGCGAAGCCGGTGAAGAACCCCATGATGAAACACAACAAGAAGTGGACCGTCGCCTTCTTCCATAGCTGAACCTTCATCTTCGATCTTTCCGGAGACCCCATGATCCCAAAAAACTTACGGAAAAAAAAATGCTTTCTTGTTGGGCAAATAATTAGTTGTCACTTGAAGATGAAGGGGAGAGAATCTGGGCACCGAGAAGTTGTTGGCGTGTAACTTTCAAGGTGTTTCTTATTGAACTGATGTTTACAATTAAGAATCATTGCTCGTAGTTGAAGACTTCAACTTGAAGTTGTTAAGTGGGGAAAAAGAAAAATCATGGGTGAGTTGTTTTGATATGACCCCCCCCCCCCCCGAGTTGTGTAATTCTTTTCCTTTTCCTGCTGCTATTCGAGAGAATCCCAGTTTGCATGTCCGAATTTTGGATTCTTTTATGACATAACAATGGAGACGGTGTTTGGTGTGTGGGGATTGTCTGTCTCCGGGGAACTCTCGCCAAAGTTCTCAACTTTATGATGCCAAATCTTCATGTGAACGAAACTTGATGTGGGTGAGAGTTGGTTAGCGCGAAGGAGGGGAGGGGGAGAGGCATTTGCGTTTTGTGGGATGTGAACATAGCGGCGGGAATTTTGTCGAACACGTTATGATCAAACTTCATAGATGGATTAAGCGGCACTCTGCGCGCCTCACCTGCACGCTCAGCACGGCGGCTGAACAATCATGGGACGATCGCATAATGTCGCTATGCAGACGAGGCCTCTACAGGGAAGCGCTCGATTTGTTCTCGGCCTTCGATCGTGGTTCCTCAGAGTTACGATTGAACACTGCCACTTATGTCGACCTGATATGCACATGTTCTCAAGTGAAGTCCCTACGTCACGGTCGGAGGGTGCACTGCCATATTGGGCAGCCAGAGGTCCGGCGGGATATTGTAGTTCAAAACCATTTGATCAATATGTATGGGAAGTGCGGGTCGTGTGAGGATGCTCGTGGAGTGTTCGACGGAATGCCGTATAGGAATGTGGTTTCTTGGACTGCAATGATCACCGGGTACTCACAGAATGGGGAGAACCGCCCCGCAATGGAACTGTATTGTCTGATGAGGAAGTCTGGTTTTGTGCCTGATCAGTTCACGTTTGGGAGCATGTTGAAGACTTGCTCGGGCTTGGGGGATATTAAGTTGGGGAGGCAGTTGCATGCCCATATTACGAAGTCGGTGTTCGGTCATCATCTTATTTCGCAGAATGCATTGATAACAATGTACAATAAGTTGAATAGCATTAATGAAGCTTATATTGTGTTTTGCTACACTGAAGAAAAGGACCTGATTTCATGGGGCTCGATGATTGCAGGGTTTTCTCAACTTCATCACGAAATGGAAGCTCTGGAGTGCTTCAGAGAGATGCTCTTGGAGGGTGTCCATCAGCCGAATGAGTTTATATTCGGAAGTTTGTTCAGTGCTTGTGGAAGCATCGCAAATGCAGAATACGGAAGGCAGATTCATGTAATGTGTGTCAAATTTGGGCTTATGAGCAATAACTTTTCAGGATGCGCCCTCTGCGACATGTATTCAAAAAGTGGTCTCATGGACTCTGCTGCGACTGCTTTTCAGCACATAGAAAGGCCTGATGTGATCTCCTGGAATGCCCTTATTGGTGGATATGCTAATAAGGGAGACGGTGAAGCTGCGATATCATTTTTCTCTCGAATGAGATGCATGAATATTGTTCCGGATGATATTACTGTCAGACTGCTGCTGTGTGCTTGTACCGGTCCTGCATTACTTCCTCATTGTATGCAGATCCATTCTTACATCACAAAGGTTGGCTTCAATGTAGATATTGCAGTGTGCAATGGTTTACTCTCAATGTATGCGAAGTGTTCAGGGCTTGTGGATGTTTTTAATGTATTTGAGGAGGTAAGTCGGCACTACGATTTGGTTTCTTGGAATACAACTCTTGTCGCATGCATGCAGCATAATGAGCCCATGGAGGTGTTCAGACTATTTAAAGCATTGCGTAATTCAGCAATTAGTCCTGATTATATTACCATGACATCTATCATTGGGGCATATGCGGTATTTGCTTCTTTGGAAATGGGAAGCCAGGTACATTGCTATGTTATGAAAACTGGGCTATTTCTGGATACGTCCGTGTCGAATGGACTGATGGACATGTATGTAAAGTGTGGATCACTTGAAGTCGCTCAAAAGATATTTGGTTATGTTGAAAACCCTGATGTTATCTCGTGGAGTTGCTTAATCATGGGGCATGCTCAGTTTGGATTTGCTGATGAAGCCCTTCGACTCTTTGAAGAAATGAAAAGTCGGGGGCTTACTCCAAATGAGATCACGCTAGTCAGTGTTCTGTCCGCTTGCAGTCATGTCGGAATGGTAGAAAAAGGGTGGGAAGTATATAGGACGATGGAGTCGGAATTTGGCATTAGACCTACCAAAGAGCATTGTTCTTGCATGATTGACTTGCTTGCTCGTGCTGGCCTTCTCCACGAAGCAAGGGATTTCATCAATCAAATGGGTTACAGTCCAGATATTGTTGCATGGAAAACTTTACTCTCTGCCTCTAGGTCATGGAAGAATATCGAGATCGGGAAATGGGCTGCAGAAAGCATCTTGAAGATAGATCCCTCTCATTCCGCAGCTCACGTGCTACTTTCTAACATATATGCTTCTTCTGGCAGCTGGGATGATGTTGCAAGGTTGAGGAACCTAATGAAGGAGAATAAAGTCCAAAAGACTCCAGGTCAAAGTTGGATCGAGATCAAAAGTAGAATTCATGCTTTCCTGGCTGAAGACAGCTTACATCCTGAAAGGGACAAAATATATGCAGTAATGGATGAGCTATGGCTACAGTTGTTAGATCATGGCTATGCTGCTCCTAAAAGAAGGGTTGAATTGGATGAAGTCAGCATCGGTTAAAAGTGTTGCTCTGTGCAAGTCATTGGATGAATTGACTCGGGCCTGGGTTGTCCCAGCTGAAAGACACGGATTGACAGGATTCTGCAATTATTAGGTAGCCCATCAATTTTGAGTACAATTTTTCAAATGCAGTGGAGAATGGGTAACCATTTTCGCTGAAGTGTTTGCTGTCTGCTGGAAGAGCACCAATCTCAATGGAGCATCATCAGCTTGCTTTATTCTTGTTGCTTGCCCACTAACAGGCTTATGAGGATAAGCTTGAGAAAAGCTTTGCGGATGGATTTCCCATGGGAGTTCATGAGGATGCTCAGCACGTGATTTAGAAATTCCTTCAATTTGTTGACCCGCGCTCTTGAACTGTAAATATTCTCTCCTTTCTCTGAACTACTTAATCATCTAGTGTTATCCTTTTTAGTTTCTCTGTAGACGCAGCTGCCGTTGAACCTGTATTTTTTCCCCTTTCAGAATCACCGGGATCTCAAATTCACAATATGGATCGACAAGAAGTGGGGCATCGCATTGGTCTAAGTCAGTCACTGCTGCTGGCGGCCATGTGGTCAACCATCCCAACAAGGGCGCAGGATACAAGTACTTTCCTAGTTACCAGCAAGTTTCGCTGAAGCTGAAAATCAGCTACGGCTGCTCTCAAACAGCAAAATTGGACGATGCTTCTTCTTAGGGACAACTCTCCAAAAACTTCAGATGTCCTAGACAGCATAATGTATGCTTATTGTATTCAGCAAAAGAAATATAATATTTTTCTAAATTACTTAAAATGTGTCGGCGGCTAAAAGCTATTTTCCGACGACTCTATATATTCCCTGCGAATCCCGAGCACTAAATCATCCATGGCATCCCCAAAGTGGTTTAAGCAATTATTCTCGAGGATTGATGGAGATGGACTCCCTTTTAGGTCTGTGCTTCCTCCACTTCCTTTTGGGCAAGGTCATGATCCAGGAAGGCACCTCGCAACCAGAAGCTACCATCATGTTGGCCACATTCCTAAGCAGCGGGATGTCCTCCTCGGTGTAAAAGGTTATTGCTTCTCCGTTCCTTCCAGCACGACCAGATCGACCTGTTCCGTTAATCATCGTCAACTACAAAGCAATGTGATGTATTCGTGATTTCATGACCGAAGGGCAAGAACTGAAGATGACTAATTTTCTGCCCTCTCGCCAAAAGAATCACTGATATAAAACCATGGCCAGGGCCCTATGTCATGCCAAGAGATGGTACCAATTCTATGAATGTATGCTGCAGCAGAGTCGGGGAAATCATAGTTGATGACACAGTTCACTCCTTTAAAATCCATCCCCCTAGCAATCACGTCGGTGGCAATCAGCACCCATGTTTTCCCAGCCCTGAAATCATCAACAGCATCTTCCCGCTGCATAGAAATCAGCAAATTGTGAAGTGTAAACAGGGGGAGGGTGGTCAAAGGAAGTTTAAGGGTATGTCTAAGTCACATCTTCAATGCCAGAGACCAGTATCAATGCCCTTTACTAAAAACCTAAATGATCACTTAGCAGAGAGGAAGTTGTGAAAACTTGAAATCAAGAAGCTCCACAATGATATTACCTGGATCTGAGATAGGTCAGAATGGATCACACTTGCCCGAATGTTGTCTAGCGCTAGTTCTCCATATAGTTCTTTAGCCCTCTCCTTGCTTTGTACAAATATCAGCACTGGTGGATTCAAGCTCTACATAACTTTCCAGATATTTACATCAATAAAAGTTAACTGTTTAAAGATGGTAAACTCTCGCATATATTCCTAGTGTTCAAACCCAAAACACAATATGAAGATTGTTAATAACGATTGCATAAAGAAGGAACCTCAAACAGAAAAGGCAGTTACTAATTCCCCACTAAAAAATAGCTAACCTTAAGTATTCTAGTACCACAATGTAAAGCAGATGCATGCATCATCAGTGAGAAAAGGTTACCTCAGAAAAACTCTGACGTAGTGCAAGAAGCTTCCCTTCCTCGCTTCCAGCAAACACCAGTTTCTGTTTTACAGATTCGTTGGCAGTGTTCCTGTACCAGAGATGATTTACTCAAGCCAATCAAGAAGCATATTCCAAAATTCCTATAACAAGTAGTACGGACTTACTTTCTCCCAACAATAACTCGGACTGCATCATGCATGATAGTTCGAGCGAGGTCTTCCACAAAATCGGGTAAAGTAGCACTAAACAATGACCGAATTATTGAAGGATTGGAACATGCTTTGACGATGGAATCAATCTGCTTCAGAAGACCAAGCTCGAACAGCTTGTCAGATTCATCAAGGACAAGGTATTCAACCCTGTAAAATTCAATCAAGATATATCAACCAGACTATTGATTCTCCAATTATTTTTAAAGAAAAGGAAAGAAAATTAAGCATGTTCACTCTGCAATATGATTTGTTTCCGAGAAGACCCATAATGAAGGAAAGATGGATCAAGCTTTACTTGTTTTGTGATGCCTTCTGTTAAATTCAAGAAAGTTCCAAAGTATAAGGCACCGCCAAGAGAACCTACTTGCTCAGGTCCATCTTTCTTTTCTTGATGGCCAGCCGCAACCGGAGCGGCGTAGAAATAAGTATATCACCATGCAGCTTAGATAAATCAGGGTTTCTCAAGAGGGCCTTGTTCATCAACTTCGTCCGGAATTTACTTCCTCTAGTCAATTTCCTGCACTCTCGAGTAGTCTGAGCTGCCAACTCCTTTGTAGGACAAAGGATAACAGCACGGATTCCATCTTTTGATGCACGCTGATCAAGTTGAAAAGTAATCAGCATTTTCTCGAAAAGACTACAGAAGCCATCAACATCAAAAAATTATACCTTAAGTTTTATGAGCATGGGACACACGAAAGATAAGGTTTTCCCAGAACCAGTGGGGGCACATGCAAAGCATTCCCGTCCCTGCAGAAAATCAAATACCAAACAGGATTACTCAATGCAGGGGACTGCTCAAGATTCAATATCTTAAAAAAGTAAAGGAGCCTTGAGTGCTGGGCATTGGAAATACATATGAAACAACCTTGACTGATAACGAGAAAGTTTGTAAACTACTAGAAGGCATACAGATAGGAGAACAGGGATGGCCTGCCTCTGGATAGGAGTTGGCTCAGAAAATCCAAGCTCTGCGATGTTGCGTAATAGGTATGATTTGCACCTAAATCTGCAAGAAGAACAGTTAACCCTCAGTCAACTAACAATGATAAAGTAAGGTAAGAAAGACACCCCCTCTAAATACCCCGCTAATCCAATAATTTTAGAGAGAACGCTCTCTACAAACGATCTAGCAGCTAAGTAGAGATCAAAGACTCATTCACGCCTCTATGACACAAGGGCATTTAAGCAGAATTCTGAGTATATAATCAACCGATACAAATGTCAGCCTCCGAAAGTAGCATTTTAGCAATTGGCTTTTTTTACTCCTCTCATTGTGTGTCTACTTAATTCGGCAAGCATTACCTCGTCCTCAACTTGGCAAAATCCTGAAGAGGGGATGGGATATCACTCCCGGAAACATGAACATTGAACTTCTTCCTCATGACTGCATCACGCTGGCACAACAAAGATTTAACCAAACACATCCATCCAACAAAGAAAAACACAAATTCACTAGAAAAGCCAACCAGCCACCAAACCTCAAGCTTCCTATAAAATTCCTTCCGCTGCCTCGCAGCCGCATCGCTCTCGTCCCCCTTCTTCTCGTCATCCAAATCCTCGGGAGCGTTCTTAGAACTCTTGAACACATTGAACCCATCAACAGAATCTAAAACCCAACAACAACCACCCCAACAAGACAACAAATTCAGACACAAAGACTAGAACTTTCACCTGACCCACAACCCAGAAAACCCTAAACTACCTAAAGATCCCGCCTTCCTCTTCCTCCCCCTTTTCTTATACTTCGCGGACGCTACCGAACTCCCTTCTTCTACCACGGCAAGGCCAGACTCTTCCACGGCATACTTATTCTCCTGACGAAACTTGGCGAAATCTCCGGCGAATTTCTTCCGGTCGAAGTGGATCCCGGCGAAGAGGAAAGACTGGTCTTTGTCCATCGGAATTGGAAGAGGCGGGAGGGGGGCTCTGTTCTCGACTCTGATCTCTAGGGTTTTACGATGGGATAGTAATTAATTACGATATCGATTCCTTCATCTATTTTACTGCAACAACATTTTATTTTATTATTAAAAAAAAATTTAAGACAGGCAAATGTGGTGGGACTTCAGTTCACTTCTGTCTGGACGGAACGGAACTGAACTGAACTGAGAGCGCTTCCCGACGCTCTTTTAAAAAACACAGACAATGTCACACTCCCTCAGCCAGAAAACCCTCGTTATTTTGATCGCGTGATCCCTTCGCTTCCCCCAGTGAAAATGTGGCAGTTCCTGCTGGCTGCGGCGGTCGCCGGATCCACCGGGTTCGTCGCCAACCACCTCCTCCACCAACCACCCACCACCACCAACAACCCTTTCGGCGCCGATCGCCCCACCTCCCAGGAAGACGGCTCGGCTCATCACCTTCCTCCGCCGGGAGACGAGGTCTTCCGGTTCTCCAGTTCCGGCTCCGGCGAGAAACTGAGCAAGAAAGGGAAGAAGAAGAAGAAGAAGAAGAAAAAGGATAAGGAGAAGAAGACAGAGGAGGAGGGGGAAGAGGAATCGGCGCAGAAGAAGGAATTTGGCAGAGGGGGCCTCGGAGACGAGAGGAAAAAGGTTGGGAGAGGGAGGAGGAGGGTTCACGTCTGCCTGAAGAGGAGGAAGACGGGGAAGAACTGCGAGAAGCGTCCACAATGTGGGTCCTGCTTGTCCAAAGGTTTGGTCTTGGATTCCTCCTTTTGATTTGTTTATGTATATTTTATAGATGATGAGCTGATCTTTGGCGGTAGCGATGTGATTTTTAGCTTTTTGTTGGTTTCGATTCTTGAGGGGTCCCATTGATCACCTTTCATGCTGCTCTTTTGTTTATGATGATCAGTTCTTGCGAGCGAAAAAGTGCTTCTTTTTCTCAATTGATTATATCGTTTGCCGCTCATCTTTTGAAACAAAATTAATTTGTTGCTGTAACTTTTGTGAGTCTGGACGATTTGATGGTTGTCGAGGTTAAACGTTCAACCGGAGGCTCCAGTGCAGTTTCTTCGTTGTCTGTGACTAATACACACGGGTGCTAAGAAAATGACATCAAGGTGGCTGTGCTGTGAGTAACTCGGACTGGGGATGTCATCTCGTTGTTTCTCCTCCTGCATGTTGAGGATGTCAGTCTTTGTATATTCATGTGATTTCATTTTGTGTAAATATCATCATGCGACTACTTGAATTGTCTTAGATATTGTTGCAGATGGATCCTCCTTTAACTGGGGACTTGGTCTGGGTCTCATGTACATGATGTCCGCTGAGAAATCCGAGATCCGTAAGCTGAATACTGCCGTGGACGAGACGGCGAAAGTGGTCAAAGAGCTGAAGACTGAGCTTTACAGCAGGAAATTATCACAGTTTTTCTCAGGAGAAGAAACTAAGGTCTTAGATGTGACCTCCAGCAAGAAGAGCCAAAAGACAGTCAGAAATGTGGATGATGGGAAAGTGTCAGGTCAGATTGCAAGCCACGAGGGTGAGTGTGCGAGTAGCGTTCTTACTGAGGAGTTACAGGACTTTAAAATGACAGAACTGGAGGCAGAGCTCGAATCTGAACTGCAGAAGCTCCCTTGGAGCATGGGAGAAGCTTCCTCCACTGATGAATATAACGTTATCAAGGTGGATTCAATTGTACCCTTTTAGGACATTTTTTCGATCACATGCTTAAGCGTGGAGAACATCCCTGTTTTGTATCAGATGGGAACTGGTGCTTCCGGAGAGAGGCTACATGAACAAGCGGATGAATCCCTTGGACTGCATTACTCCAACGGGGTCTCGCCACACTTACTGAAGCATAAGCTGTCGCATGTGCTCATTGAGCAGCAAGAGAACCACATTGTTGAACTGGAGAGCGAGCTGCACGTGACCAGGTCAAAACTCAACGAGAAGGAAGCCGAGCTCCGTGCATTGAAGGACTGCGTCAGGAGACTATCCAACATCTCCTTATCAGCCATGTCAGGTACACAATCCTTCTCTCCCCTCCAACCCAAAATGCAAATTGCTGAAGAATCATCCACTTGATATTACAACCAATGAAAGAGTGTTTAACACATCCGGGTATAATGTCAGAGGAGGACATGGATGCACGTTTGGGTGAGTTAGGAGAAGAGGAGGAAGATGATGATGTAGTTGGATCTGAGTCGAGCAAATCTCCAGGCATTGTTGTTGGCATGAAAAGGCCTAATCTTCAACTCTGACTCAATTCAATCAGTCTCAATCCAACTCAAAATAGTTGTGCTGCTGATAAGTTCATGTTTTCTGCTGCTGCACAGCGCCGGAATTGTCGCGGGTATGTTTAAATGTTATGTTGGTAGGCTGCTGGTAAAACTTTTAGATATAATAAGATGTTTACCAGTGCTCTGATTAGATATGGGATATATCGATGGTGGTTCCAAATCAAATCATGGTGTAGGGATCAAAAGTGAGTGTTGTTGATACATTTTTCTACAAAATTTATAAAGCCATTATTTTCTTTACCAAACCCATAAAAGTTAATTACTTGTTGTGCATGTTGCGTAGTGAATGATCCAAAAACTTAACTACGAAATTAAGTTTCATTAGCGGCGCAATGTCAGATAATTTGTTTCGTGTAAGCATTGGATGCTCTGATCAGTTTCGACTTAACATTTGGTTCGTTCATTTAAATTCCATTTGATTAAGAGTCTGTTTAGCAACCTTTCAATGGGTCGACAACACAAAGCCGAGGCTCAAATATTTTGTTCAAGGCGCATCGCAGAAAGATCGTTCCATCAACCTGTCTTACCATTATATACCTGCATATCAAGATTCGTCGAAGGGGTAATCCTCGTATCTGATGTAACAGTCCCGGAGATACATTTTTCCCTTGCTAGCGAAGCGACACTTGGCACGCAACTTGATTTCCAAAGCTCGCAGGCAAGTCAGGCAGTCCATCCCATCCATAAGGTTCCTGCAAATGCCGTGGGCATTGGCATACTCCATTGGCGGCACATGCACCGACGCGTAATGATCGTATGATCCCTGTTCCGTCATGAATTTTTTCAGTTCGCTGATAGCAGCGTCAACGGCTAGTATGTAGCCGATGTCATTCGTACGACCTTCTCAATAAGAATAGATTTCTCGGACATCCGGTAGGCCATATTTGTTGATCCTGAAAGGAGGAGGAGAACAAGAATGGGAAGAAGCGCCGTGCTTGCCGTTTTGAAAATCGCAGCCATTATATGATAATGTTTTTTGGTGAATGTTTCCCTCATTAAGCCCAAAGCTCTATATATGGATGTATGGACGAATGTCTCGATGTCAACGTGATTACAGGCTAACCTGGATCGACTCGTCCTCAGTCGAACCTCTCTCGACGTCGGTTTCATACGCGACATCGAGTCACATCTACTTGACCTCAGTTTAATCAGAAAAGGTCATTTCATCACGACAGACAAGGGGGTTGTTCGAAGTCTAAGCATAACTGTTTTCATCCTACGAATGTCGTAATCTTCATAGTTATCCTAAGTACGGCAACATACCAAAGCGGATGCCACCAAATTATCATTCAAACCCGAAACCTAGGAGAATGGTGTTATTCTTCGGAATCGAACTAATCCGCGAAAACATACACCGATTACTGTTTTGATTGTTTGGTTTCTCACGCACTTAACGATACATCATTAGAAACCATCGAGCAGTAGGGATGCACTTCACTTATTTGTCGGTATAGTATCATATGAATGAATCATGATTTAGAGTCTTAGATACAATTATGCATGATTAAATCTCGTAATCATAAATGTTCTTTTTAAGTATGCGACTCAGTACACCATACAAAATCGTGATCGGGGGGGCTAAAACAGGGAATATTTCTCCATGACACGCCACAAACAGTAACGACGTGGAATTTTTGAGGTTTGTACCATTTGGGTTGCAACCCTTTTCACAAAGTTGATGCCGGCATTCTGTCTGACATTGCAGGACTGTATAATTTGGTAATGTTAGGCAGGCCCCTCGTGGTTTCAGGTAACAGAAGAAGAACAGCGACAACGGACATCATGGCGCTCGTGATTTTGACAATCACGGCCACTACTGGATACCCGTCGGAATGTTTTCCTCATGACAGAGCGATCATTCAAAGGCCTACGTGAAGTTCTTGCTGTGATTAGTCCTTGGAACTACGGCAGAAAGCAAATATATCCAAATTAACATTCAAATGCCTACCTTGAATTGTACTAATCGAGATACTAACGATGTTGGGGTCCAGGACATTTCCGAAGAGAACCGCCGGTTTTCATTCGACCTCACCCCCGCTCTGGGGGTGGCCGCATTCTCCATCCAGCTGGAGTATGTCGGAATGCCGGCTCTAATCATCTGGGGGCGCTCGTCCGAGACGGAAAGGGGGATAAAAGGAATTTGAGGTGTTTGAGGACAGATTTGTGGACGTTCTTGCATGTCCAATGCTAGGGGCTTAATGACTTAAACTGCAAAGTTAATCTGTCCACTAATCATGGCCATCATCGGACTCAAACCCAAATGATATCGATCTTCATTGAATCGAGGACCCGAAAAGCCTCCCCGACTCTTCATCAATCGCGTGGGACCATATGCAGGCCGTGACCGATTCGTCCCAACTCGATCTGGACCCGAAAAATGTGTTAGATTTCGAAGTGGAAGCGGTCAAACAAAATTTTTAAGTTCAAAATATAAATATTTTTAAGTACGTATATAATATTTACATTTACGAATAAGAAAAACCTTACTTAAAAGTTGTATTTTGAAATTTTCGGTGAAACATAATAAAATCAAATGACAGAAAGCGTCACGTGTAATTCCTTTAGAGGTATTAACGCGTACACAATCACAAATATTCGACGATCCGATATCCCGGAGAATTTCAACCTCAAAACCTCCCCTCCCCTTTTTTTTTCTTTTTAGTTTTTGGTACCGTATTAACCCACGTCCGTCCCACCCAAATCTATTTTTTAATCCGAGACAGAAAAAAAAAACATCTAGTGATTGATTGTCTCTCGTATTCCGTTTTATTTCCGTAATAAATTTCTTTCCAAAATAAAAAGTAACGGCCACAAACGAGGTTTTGAATTTACTTTTTATTTTGGAAAGAAATACTTATAATTTAACCTAGGGGCGAGCATAGGTTCCGGGTAAAATTGGGAACCTGTCGAAACCGGCACCACAGGGTCGGTGTCAGTACAGGTTCTCGAATGGATCGAGTAGGTTCTAGGTTCTAAATTTTATAAAACCGGCGGTACCAAGTACGGTTCCAGTTTCTCTCCTCGGAACCAACTCGGAGAACCTGAAACCTACCTAACCTAAATATTACCCAACCCAATATCCTACCCTAAATTTTACCCAACCCAATATCCTACCCTAAATTTTACCCAACCCAATAACCTACCCTAAATTTTACCCAATCCAGTAACTTAAATTAAACTTTACCCTACCCCAAACAATTGTCCCGGTTCCTAACCTTTCTATTCTCAGTCTCTCCCCCGTCTTCACAACGTCTTCATCAAACGGTTCCAGGGGTTACGGTTTCTTACGGTAAGTCAGCTTCTAATATGCTTTTTCCCTTCTTCCCCGCCTTGCCTTGTCAATTTTTATTTACAATTCTTTCTGGGTTATGATTTTTTGGAGGATTTTAGGGATGGGTTAGTTGATTGAGCCGTGGGTGATGAGAATACTTTCTTAAAAGTTCTTTTTTTTCTGAACATAGCCGGTCAGGGGGTGATTCTGTGGGGTTTGGATTTTGATTTTGATGTAATTTGAGGCGTTGGTGCTCTGGATCATCTGTTTAATGATCTATTGTTTGATTTGTTAGGTTGTTCGAATTAGAAGATGAATCCCGATTCTGACAACAATGAGGCTCAAACAACTAGTGTCAAGCGAACTTTAGCTTCAACAGCGGCCAATCTTCCTACTGCTCATAAGGTAACAGGCAAACAAAACATGAAGTCTAACGTTTGGGATCATTTTGGGAAAATTCTGAATGAGAAGACTCATAAGGCAGATAATGTGAAGTGCATTTACTGTAACAATGTGTACAAGTATAATCCTAATTGGGGCACTTCAACGATGTGGAAACATATTAATAGTTGTCGGAAGTTTCCTCATGCGACAAGAGATATTTACTAGCAGCAAATCGAAAGGATGTACAAGTCGTAATGTTATATCTGCTTGGGTGTTTGATCAAGAACGTTGCAGAGATATGCTTGCTAGGATGATTATTGTCGATGAACAACCTTTTTCACTTGTCGAGCATGAAGGTTTTCGCACGTTTGTTAATGTTCTACAGCCTGCTTTCAAGCATGTTTCTCGATTCACTGTTGCTAGAGATTGCATGAAGATTTTCATAAGTGAGAAGATGGTGCTCAAAATTTTATTGGCTCTTTGAATTCTCGAGTGGCACTTACAACTGATACATGGACTTTCAATCAGAACTTGAACTATTTATGTCTTACTGCTCATTTTATTGACAATGAATGGAAGTTGCACAAATGCATATTGAGTTTTGTGGTTATGTCTAGCCATAAAGGGAAGGAAATTGGCAGAATGGTTGAGAAGTGCATTATTGATTGGGGAATACAACATCGTATTTCTACTGTGACAGTTGACAATGCAAGCTCTAATGATGTTGCAGTGAAATACTTGAAAGATAAGCTCATTGAAAGCAACTCTTTGATCTTAGGCGGTGAGTTTTTTCACATGAGATGCACTGCACATATCTTGAATTTAATTGTGATGGATGGCTTGAGTGATGTTTGTGAATCTATAAGTCGAGTACAGAAGATGATTCGTTATATCCGGAGCTCTTCATCTAGATTTGATCATTTTCAAAAGTGTGTCGTGAAAGAAAGAATTCCACATAAAGGTTCAGTTTGCCTTGATGTGGTAACTAGATAGAACTCAACCTACTTGATGTTAGAGACTGCTGTGAAATTTAGGAAGGCATTTGAAAGATTAGAAGAAGACGATTTGTCAATGAGTGTTGAGCTCCAATATGATTTGCCAAATAGTGAAGATTGGTCGAACTTGGAAGTGATAATTAAATTTCTGAAGAAGTTTTATGATGCTACTAAGAGGTTGTCGGGTTCTTTGTATGTGACATCAAATTCCTATTTCGAAGAAGTAGTTAGTATATTGACTGCTCTGAATGATTGGGCAAAGATAAAAAGGGATGTTCAACTTCAAATTATGTCACGCAAGATGAGGGAAAAGTTTGACAAGTACTTTGGCAGTATGGAGAATTGTAATATGATGGTCTTAATTGCTGTTGTATTGGATCCACGCTACAAGTTGAATTTTGTCAAGTTTTGCTGCAAGAAAGTGTATCGTAATGATTCGGAAGTGATTAACTTGATAGTTGAAAGGCTGAAGTTTGTTTTACAACGGTTATTTGAGTATTATGAGCATTCTTCTGCCATAGATATGCTTAAAAATGATGTGCTTTCTTGCAATAAAGTTGTGGAGCATATTGGATCAAGTAGTGGTTCTGCTTTGGATGATAGTTGTGAGATGTATGAGAATCTTCAAGATGGCTACATGATATACATGGATGAAGAGTTGAATGTAGGAGGTAAATCTGAATTGGAGCGATACTTGGAAGACAAATGTGAAGAGTGTAAGGTTGATTTTGATGTTTTAGGTTGGTGGAAAAGTAATGCCACAAAGTATTCCATTTTGCCTTGCATTGCGAGGGATATTTTAGCTATCCGCGTATCAACGGTTGCTTCTGAATCTGTTTTAGTACGTCGGGCCGTGTGTTGGATTGCTACCGTAGTTCACTAACTCCTAAAGTTATTGAGGTATTAATATGCGTTCAAGATTGGCTAAGATCCCCTTTATCTCCTATTAATATAGAGGAGAACCTGAAAAATGCCGAAAGATATGAACAAGGTATCTTAATTATTTCAATTTGAGTCATGATGTTTTTGTGTATCATTCGCTCACGTTTTGTTTACATGACTTGTTTATGCAGATTTTGCTGAAATTAATTCAGATATTATGAATGTTTGAAGGCTTTGAGCTTTGGAGACGTTGATCGAGATTGAGCTTTGGAGGCGTTGTCGGATTGTTCGTAGCTCATTTTTGTCATGCGAACTTGTCGAGTTGGTCTTCATTTTGGGACAATTGATTTGGTTTGTGGATATCTAGCATGTTTTTAGGATTTTTGGTTTGGCTAGTAGATACTTGGCATATTAGTACATAATTGAGATAAATCTCTGTATTCTCTGCTACTTTGATATGCTAATTGAAAGTTCTAAGAGAAGGCACTGGAACCGGAACCGGTACTGGAACCGAAACCGGAGCCGGTAGATTGGTTCCTGGGTGGTTCTTTAAACTACTGGGTAGGTTCTAGGTTCTAAAATTAAGGAACCGGCCATTACAGGGTAGGTTCCAGGTTCCACGTCCGGAACCTACCCACCCGGAACCTGCTCACCCCTAAAACCTACGTGCACATGGATTAATTTAATTTCATCAAAAATAATAATAATATCTCGGACAAATGTTATTTAAATAATATTTCCTTATCATATCATATTCATGATTTAATATAAATCGACCCGAATAAATTTTAGTTTAAATTTTGTTTCCAATATTTTAAAATAAATTAATAATCCAATTAATTCTAATTTTGAAATAATAAAATGATAAATTTTAGTATTCACTAAAATAATCAATAGTAAGATGTCGTATCGACGTGTTATGTGTGCGACACTCTAGGTCCTATACACGAATGTAATATAAATTCATACATAAACTAAAGTAATCGTCTATTAATAGTTTTTAGTCACCCAACGTGTTAGGATAATGATTATAAATCATAGACCACTATGAACCGATTATTGTGTAATTTAATCTCTTTATCTAACAGACATCTCAATTAATCCGGCGCAAAATACTTCATTATCAAATTAATTGTTTTACTTGATTACCAAGATATAATAGACTCACTTGAATGTAAAACATTCATACCAGTAATGGTTTTTAGAGTCACTAATATCTCTATCAAGCGGTCAGGATGTCAACTCTTTAATTCAAAAGAGCAACTATATTAACTCAACACTATTCTTGTTTTTGTCACACACCCAACGACCGTATTAATCACAATCCGATTAAAGACTGCATTTAACGACGTCAAAGTGCGCAAACTCCACGCATAGAATAAATGAAGGTCTCAAGTCAGAAGATTAGTTACACTCGTTCGTAAAGAGGATTGACCAATGGTGTTTAATATGTGGTATCATCTTTAGCTGGTCGTGTCCAATAACCTTAATCTCAAGGTACCCCTAAGTATAACTTGAATATACTCTCCCTCGGTCTATTTTGATCACAGTTATACTCAACGATGATCTAGATGTTCATGTACCCTCTATCATCTATCCTATCAATGACTATTTCAGATTAATATACTCATTAATACGTGGGACTTTATCATTAATAATTTTACGTATAGAAAAGTAAAATAATCAATGACAAATACTCATTTTATTAATTATTTATTCACATAAATGTATGTAAGGCGCAAACACACGCATAGCCAATATAAGCACGACCCCAAACTTTCATTACATTTCATTATAGAAACAGAGCACGTAGGTGAAAAAACAAGAGCGGTACCTTTTCCTAAACCGAAGGTTCGTCGCTGAACTGCTACTCCTCGTATCTGATGGAACGATCCATGAGATATATCCGTACCCCACGAGCGAAGCCGCACAGGGTGCTAAGCTTGTCTTCCGATACTTGCAAGCAAGCAAGGCAGTCTGATCACGGCAAAAGGTTCCTGCAGATGCCATGGGTGTAGACATACTCTCCTGGTGCTGTACGCGCCCTGCAGTATAATGGTTGTAGATTCCGTCTCCCGGAGCCTCCTTCAATGCCTCGATATCCATATCGACGCCTAGAATGAAGTAGGGGGTGTCGTTCGTCCGATAAGGATTGAAGAACCTATACTATTCCGTGATGTTAGGCACGCCCATCGTGGTATCCGGCAGGGGGAGGAAGACAATAGGAACAATAAATGTTGCGTTCACGAGCTAGCTGATCAAGGCTGGCCATTAGGAGAATCAGCTTAGCCTAAAAAAGCCCCCCTATAACCAGGTTACCCGCCTCGACCTTGGTTTCATCCGAGATGGAGTTCGCTGCACTCTTCAGCCTCCGCTTGGTTGTTTTACTCCGGCATAACTATCTTCATCATTACGTAAGCTTCCTCCGACGCTCCTAAACTAATGGTCGTAGACGACGAACCATGCTATGATATATCTAAACCTAAAACAAAAGATGGATAGTTCTCAAACACATCTTATAAAAAATCACATCAAATCCTAAACTTTATATTGATAACGTATGAAAATATATAACGAGAGACAGGGGACCCCATTATTCGAATTCTGATCAAATTGGGGTGAATGGGTTTAAAATGGGGCCTCCCCCGCCTGCCTGCCTACCAGCTGAAGTTACAATGAGACAACACTTCCTTTTGGACCATTATTTATTTATTTATTGTCTGGACACTCTTAGGGACGGTGGACAGCCGTACTACTTGAGCTCTGCCGTCTAATTTAATTCCCATAATTTTTTATTCAAATAACAGATGCATTTAATGATTGCGCGTGGACCCAACACCCATTGACTAGGTTTAGATAATGACATAATCAAAGGCTTCTTGTTTAACTGACAGAAGTTAGACGCGTTGTTGAATCTACCTTTTTTCTGGGACATCCTACTTACAGAATTTGTAAAAACTTATTCATTAGATAACAACACGTAAAAAAAAAAAAAGAGCTTATTAAGCTAATTCCTATCCGAACCCATGGCTTGTGTCAGATGTTGACTCTATTCAAATTGCCCACACTGATGCGGTAAAACCAGATCGCACAGACAAATTGTAAACAACCACAGCTGAATCTCTCCTTTGTATTGATGGAAATAGCTCAATTACATAGAAAAACCCTCGAACCCACCATATCCCTCATCACCTTAACCCCCTCTTCTTATCTGTATTCTTCTCTACCCTCAAACAATCTGCAGACCGAGAAGATCCGAGAATGATCGATGCGGATTATGAATATGAGAGAGGTTGCGTCCATTTTCTGCAAGGATCATCGTAAGTATAAGATCGCAGAACATACAGATCACAATCACGCCATATGTAAAACTTTTGTAAGACGATGCAGTGATACCGGGTAGAGCATAATTAAATCATTATATTTTGCTGGGGAGATCCTTCTTTCTTCTTCTTCTTCTTCTTCTATCTTCTCTTCCTCCTGTGCTGCTCTGTTCGGCACAAATCCCGAACCACTACCGCATGTCCCCAAGGAATGATATCACATGGAATGCCACCCAACCACGCTCGTAACGTTAAGGGCCCGGGCGTGTCCGTTGTGTTCGGGCCAACCCGACTCGGCATACTGTTCATTGGGGGACCGCGTGCTTCATTTCTGGCATGAAGTAAGAGAGAAACGGGGTGAAAGTTCGCGAGGTGCCAAACCCTTTCGGGACACTTAAACAACTAAAGGATCACCGTAGAATCCAACAAGTTTACATTCACGAAGATGCCACTGGGACAAATAATATAAGTATTTCATTTAAATATGTCTAAAAAACATTGGGGAGGACGAAGGAATGAATCTTTATAATTGATCTTTGGTAACACCTGACGGAACTTGTCGTAATCCACGTCACGTCCCTTCGTTAATCACGCAAATAAATTAAACTAGGCGTGACATTTCGTATACGTGTCCTAAACGGGTCGTGTCTTTTACATGTTCGTATCCTAAAAGTTCAAACAAGGGACACGATCTGTTTAACTAATCGTGTCATCAAATAAAACTCCGGAACTAACATAATTAATAAATGTATTAATTGTGTTAACTCGTTATAAATTATATAACATAACATAAAAATTATATTAATTTAAAATCTCTATATTCTAAATTAGAAAATTATTAAATTTCAAGAAATGTTTTTGAAATCTTTGAAAAAAAAAAATTATATTCAAAAAATCTTACAGATGGCTTTACTTATCATCTTTCCTTCAGCCATCATCACGTTAACATGATAAAAAAAATTCACGAAGCCAGCTTCCTTGGTTTTTTGCCTTAATTACTATTTATTTTCGTTTCTTGTAATTTTACTTGTATTTCCTTTGGCCAAACCTTTCATAAGCAAAATTAAAATTATAGAATAGACAAACGAAAAGTCATATTAGAATATTGTCAATTGAAAAAAGTTTAAAAATAAAAATCGAAATTATATTGCATACATACAATTTAGAAATACTTTGATTTTTTTATGAGGTGATGACAAGATAATAACAAAAGTAACATGTTTTGAAAGAATCGTAATGTATTTATTTATTTGGACTAACATCAATTTAATGTAAAATGAGCTAGGATAAAAATAAATAAAATAATTTAATATTATTATTGTTTTATTAAAAATTATATAAATTATATATATTTATGAACATGTCAAATTTAAAAATTCGAACTATTTAATTTTTATCGCGTTTAATTTTGAATTAAAAAATACATTTAATTAAATTCAAAATCTCTTTAGATCGTATAGTCTTATGAGGATAGTTCCAATTTACCCTTGGAGAACAAAAAATTTTGTCCTTTAGGCTATTGAGTTCCAAAATTCCTTTTTTACCGTCGCTCTATTTTTGACTTTTTCTAAGATCTTAGTTTAGCACAAAAATTTTGAAAAATTTTCAAATAAGTCATTGAGATGGCCGGAGAAGGAAAATCTTCGGAAAATCCTTCTGGAACTCCGTCACGATTGGAGTTCGTTCCAGAGTCTAGATTGCCTCCTTATGGAATTAGCAAGAGTATAAATGATATTTTAACTCAGCTAACTATTCAGGGGAGTACATAAACTCTTGAGAGCCGAAACCACCTTGCTCAGGAAGTAGGTTCGATAGTCAACAAAATGTTAGACTCGATTGAGCAAGAAAGAAGTTTAAAATGGCCTGAAGCCGAGGCGACTTCTGGACTGGAGAGTACTACGGGAAAACCAGTCGAAAGATTGAATCTGGGAGGAAGAAATTCCAAACAGAATCAAGGCAAGAGTGTGGATGAAATGTACAGAGTGTCAGTAGCTCCTTACATTTTAAATTCACAAAAGCGAAATGCAAATTTGAATTCTCAAAGTGGAGAATTGGCAAAGGACCTAAGGAAAGCCTTAGGCCTGGCAGTGGACATTCCAGTTCATTTAGACAATCGAACGTTTAATGAATTGATGACTGCGAAGAGGGAAATTTACAGGCCCGATTATCCTCATAGAACTAAACAAGAGTTTGTTTCAAGAGATAATGTCTTGAAGCCTATAATTACCCCTGGTACTTTTCTAGACATAGATTGTGAAAAGCATGCATATGAAAAGATAGATGAGTGGCTATCACTAATTCGAATGACTGCGTCTACAGGGATATTATCCCCTGGATCAGTTTATGAATTATGTGTTGCAGTCCTCATGGGAACTGCGCAAAAATACTGGAAATCTTTGGTGGCACATACAGACATCAAAGAAAAGATAGATCAAGCACTGACTGTTGATGGTGTGTTAGCAATCATCGCCGATGCACTGAAACGGGAGTTCTGTTGTTTTTTCGTTATCCACTGACTGCTCTAGTTAAACTACAGATCTGTGATATGTGTTGGTTTGATAGCTACGTATGTGAATTCCAAAAGTATTATTACAATCTGGATGTAGTAACTCAACAGTTCATATTGGGAACCTTTTTTGCAAAACTTCCAGAATCCTGGCCGGAAGTTGTGCAAAAGGCCTATGAATTACTTCTGAGTGAGGAAAATATTGTCTCTGGACTCGGAGGAAAAATTCAGGCGGTTAAAAAGATTGTCTCTATACTGAGCTCCAAGTGAAGGAGGCGGCTAAGAAGCTGCCTTACCTAAACAAGAGCTGTTGTTCTCAAATTGAATATGTACTTGGGAGGTATGGATGCGATACTCCAGGAGAATCAATGAGAACAAGAAACTTTCCAAGAAAGAAAAAATTTGTTGGATACAACAAAAAGAAAGTTTGGCCAAAGAGAGACCTCCAGAATAACAAAGAGGAGGTCCTGCTTACAAACCAAGGAGGTTTGTAAGGAGACGGACTAACCTTAAGGATAAAGATAGGATCGAAGCCTTTAAGCGAAAACATGGCAGAGAACCTAAGTGTCCAAAAGGGAAACCGTTGAGCAACTGCAATTGTTGCTGGTTTTGTGGATCAAAAGCCCACAAAGCGGATACTTGTCCTCAGAAGAACCAAAGGAGAGAAAGACTCCGAATGGTGTTTCTGGATGACAGGAGCCATGAGGAAAAAGTCCTGGCTTACGAACCAATAGATGAGCAGGATATTTCTGACTTAGACTCGGAAGTAGAATCTATCTATGAAGTTGTATCAAATTATGATACAGACTCAGAAGAGGATTCTGATCTCTGGAAAATGCATCTGTTCATGATGAGAGCATAGCAAAATGGAGATGGTGATGAGATGGTTCCTTTGGAAGCATCGAATCAGGTACTCGAGGAATCTCACCAGTACGAGGATCCATCCCAGTCAGTCTTGGAATGGAGGTTGCCAATGTTAATGTGAGAGAGGTCTATAATGTTTCAAGATTTAATTTCAGATCTATAATAGACATCTCACAAACAGAAGCAATGGCTCAAGTTACAAGTATGAAACTTGAGATTTTGGATATCCCATTACTAAACGTACAATGCGTTAGGAAAACCATGCCACGTGCGAGAGGTGTATATAACTATATACACATTGGGTTGATCCAAGTAGGATTGATTCCGCTATTCAATCTTCCAGCGGATAGTCCTGTGGTAGCGGCTATAATCGATAAACGATTGCAAGATTTTAGAGATCAGCTGATATCAGGCATACAGGCCAATCTTGCACATGGCCCTGTATGGTTCCAGGTCCATCCAAATTTCATTATGGCCCTGAACGATCGTTGTTTGGGAAATTCATTGACCTTAAGGATCAAATCAATGAATATGAATAGAATGAATTCCCATGCCAAGTTTCTGGCGTATCACACTAGAGTAATTTACCGATTGGTAAATACCACTAGTCCTGATGTGAGGAACATCTCTAGACTTACAGAGTTGTTCGAGGAAGGTCATAATAACTACCAACAATTTCATAGGCGAGAGGTGAACCCACTGGAGTTAACTTGGCCAAGAAATTGGGTTATGACTGAACCTGGTAGTAGTTCCAGACCGATTAGTGCGGCAAATATCCGACAGAGAGGTAACGAGATTACTTTAATGTTGGGTGACCCGTCTAGAGAAAGTTTTAGAGCTGATAGGCATCTGCCTGTGAGGATACCATTCCTGAGAGAGCCAAGAACTCATATGCTCTCTGAAGTTTCTTCTAGAGCTAGTGATGTGGGAGATGACATAATTGTGTCCCGACCAGCAGAAGCATCTGCTCCACCACTAATAGAAGAAATGTCTCGAAGGTCTACAGATTCGAGAAGCCCGTCTCAATATACGGGAAGAATTGTGGGATATAGACAGGTATCATTACCAGTCTATGAAGATCCGATAGATCAAATGAGAGAGGAATCGATACGGATGATGAGAGTTACCTATCCGGATAACTCTTTATCTAATATTCCTGAAGTCTGTAAGGTTATTGAGCAAATAGCCGAGCAGAGGTCTATACCAATAGACGAAATCTGGAGGATGATAGAACCATCCCAGGAAGTACCAAAGAACATTGGGTTTAGTGTCAGGAAGGAAGATTTGAGCACGTATGTAGCTCTAACTTTTAGGTTTCCTGGATATTATGAGTATTCTTTGGATACTTTGATAGACACTGGATGTAGCATAAGTTGTGTTAGACTCAACGCTCTACCAGATGAGTGGTGGAAACCACTGGTGAATGTAGATAGAATGGCGACAATAGTTAGCCATCAGGCCAATAATGTGCCTGTCTTTATTGGTGGACAACAGTTCATCATAAAAGAGATCCTAGCCCATCCTTTATTAGAGGCATACATAATAATTGGAAATGTCTTTCTAAAAGGACAAAAGGAAAATTTACCTTTTGTACAGGATGTCCATCATGTGACCATAGATGGTGTGAAAATCAGTATTCTCCAAGAACCTAAGTTGAGATTAAAGTTTGGGTTCTATCAGGTAAAACAGACAGAGTAATGTGGTAATTCCCCATGTGAAAGAGCTTTCAAAGTGCGAGCTCAGCGTGGTGATATACGGTTGGATGAAAATGATTCATGGGAACAAACCATGTTTTCTCCGACGAATACCAGGAGTTCTAACTGATATGACGACTTGTTTCCAAAACAAGAAGTGTGCAGGGCAGTAAAGTTAACTGGGACAAAATGAGATAAGTTCTTGGTAAAACTTGCCGACAATTTTAGTGAAGATCCATTAAAATTGTGGAGTCAAAATAGCTTAAGGGCTAGACTCGAATTAAAGGATCCCGAAACCATTATAAGAGCCAGAAACATTACATATACGGCTGAGATGGTTGAGGAGTTTGACAAACAAATTCCTAAGTTGCTTGGAAAAGACTTGATTATGGACAGTTACAGTCCACATTCTAGTCCTGTCTTTATGGTAATTAATCATGTCGAGCAGGTGCGAGGGAAAGCACGAATGGTTATAGATTATTGTCAGCTTCACAAAGCTACAAAAGACGATGAATATAAGATTCCCACTGCGGGAGATTTAATTGATAGAGTTAGTTTGAGCCAACCAAAATTCTTCTCAAAATTTGACTTGAAATGTGGATACTGGCAAGTCAAGATGGAGGAAGAGTCGGTTCCTCTAACTGCCTTCAATGCTTGGCAAGGAATGTTTGAATGGCTGGTGATGCCATTCGGCCTGAAAAATGCTCCAGGCGTGTTTCAGCGCAAAATGGATAATGCTTTCAAGCAAGTCCGAAAATTTTATGCGGTCTGTATTGACGATGTGCTAGTCTACAATCAGACTGAAGACGACCACATGAGGCACCTTGATAAGGTGACTGATGTCTTCCGACAGGAGGGCATGATTCTATCATAGAAGAAGATAGAATGGTTTAAGGAGTCAATTAATTTTCTAGGCATGGAGATTGAGCAAGGAAAAATTAAATTACAAAGTCATATTGCCGAGAAAATAGTTGATTTTCCTGACAGACTTGAGAATAGAAAACAAGTCCAAAGATTTTGCGGATTTGTTGACTATGCAAGAAAGTTTGTGAAAGATTTTCCCAAGATCTAGGGAGGATTTCAAAGAAAACATCTGCTGTGAATCCTTGGTTATGGGAAGATGAGGACACTCATGCCATTCAAAGAATTAAGAGAAGGGTTAAAAATTTACCACAACTCTCTTTACCATCTGACAATGATGAGTTAGTTCTGGAGATTGATGCTTCTAACGAGTTTTGGGGTGCTGTCCTTAAAATTAAAGGAAGAAAACCGGAACCCGTTTGTAAGTATTGGTCGGGTAGTTTTAAGGGGTACGAACTCTGATACCCGATACATGAAAAAGAGGTATTGGCTTTAAAAAATAGAATAAAAGCCTTTTACATCTTTTTGGCACCTAAGAAATTCTTAGTGTGTTCTGACTCGACCTATGTAAAAAGGTTTATGAGTCTGAACATCAAAGAGGCTAGGCAAACTAGACTTTTGAGGTTGCAAGAATGGTTTAGCTATTATAAATTCGATGTTGAGTATATCTCTCCAGACATAAATATAATAAATGACTCTCTCTCTAGAGAACTTGCAGATGGATCCCGCAGCAAAGAAGAAGATCTGCTGGAGATGCAAGCAGGAGGGACACTCCAGGAAGGTATGTCCTAATCCTATCAAGATGGATAGTGAGCATAGTGATGCTGGTTCCAATTCCCGAACGAAATTAGCTTTGTGCTGGCAGTGCAAGCGACCTCGACATAGATCATTCGAATGTCCTAGTAAGCTGAAAACTGCGGATGCCCAGAAGGGTATGGCTAATCTCAAGGAGAAGGTAGTCACCAACTCCAAGAGAAAGGCGGAAACAGATCTCCAGAAGGAGATGGTTGATCCTAAGAAGAAAGCTTCAGCGAACTTCAAAGGAAAAACGTAGGATGATTCCCAGAAGGGAATGGCTGAACATAAGGAAAAGGTAATAACCAATTCCAAGGGAAAAGCGAAGAAAGATTCCCAGAAGGGAATGACGGGTCCTAAGGGAGAAGATAATATCAACTCCAAAGGAAACGTGATGAAAGATCTTCAAGAGAAGATGGCTGATCCGGAAGAGGTAAGCTCTAAAGGAAAAGCGAAGATGGCAGATCTGAAGGAAGAAGCTCAGGCTAGTTCCCAAGAGAAAGCCAGAAAGAAGAAGAAAGCGAAGCAGCTTAAGTTTTCTTGTCCCAAGAAGGACGATAAGGTTGAGGAACCTTGGTGGTACCCATTAGCCACGGAGTAGTTCAATTACTGCCTTAATCACCTGGCTAAAGAGCAAAAAATCTCCATCAACCAAGCTGTTAAATCCTACAAGGCTTTACTACAAAGTTGAAAGGAACAGAAAGAGCGGGTGGATAGTGAGTATGCTGAAAAGGAGGCAAAGTTCAAAGCCTTCATTGGTGAGCCAGTGGGTCGGAAGGAAGAACATCCTGACGACACGGTGGAAATGGAGTACGATGAGTATTTCAATTATGAAATACCGACAGCACTCGAAGAAGGTAATCCTCAAACTCAGGAGAACCTTGAGGAAGTAATTCCTGAAGGAGGTTCGGTTGAACCTGGTGAGCAAGCTCACGATGACGAAGGTCATGAAGATCTAGATAGATCTTGGTTTTTTGATTTGGACTCTTTCGAGGATGGATCCCTATCTTGGGATGCCACTGTTGTTTGTGGAGGACTTATGGGAGGTATCAAAAATAATTATCAAGCTCAAATTAAGCTTTTCGCAGCAAATGCGATTGAGTACATCAAAGATCTGGAGGCCAAGTTAACTTACAAGGCTGTAAATGGAGAAGAACTGTCTAAATCTATAAGGGATAGACAACAAATTCTCACCACAACAATGTCCATACTACCGTGTGAGGTTAAAGATTATGAGACTTCTAAAGTGGTAGTGGATATGAGAGAATCCTCGCTCGAGGAGAACTCAGTACTTCAACCGTATCTACACTGGATTTCGGAGAAGTGGCCATCCCTGAGGATTAATTCAGGTATGGTGGGAGTTGCTTTACCTTACTTATATGCGGGTTTTGTCGATATTCTGGAGATCGATATATCAGAACCAGAGCAGATAGAGCCATTGCCGCATTTGGTAAAGTTCATACTCGGGTGCCTTGGTTATGGTTCAAAATGGCTGATTACTAGCACTATGATGGAGGAGGAAGAGCATGAGCAATATGGGAAAGTAATCATTCCCAATATGCAAGTGTGGGATATCCATCCTAGTGAAAGTAGGCATCTAACTGAACCTCAGCTACAGGACCTTGATCAGAGGGGTCTATTACGCAAGTATTACAAGGATAAAACTGTAAGAAAGGTCATAAAGGTTGAGTTTCTGAAAGATGTGCTCGAGCACGTATTTGCCCGCAAGGAGCTATATTATGTGCTCAGTGACGGTATGACAACTGTCACGATTCTCCGTTCTTATCTCAGCTATGCAGATGAGCAAGCAGGAGAAAGAGGATGGGAGAGAGTTCTGGATCTTCTAGATAGCTTCTGGAAGAGGGAGAACTCTGAATTGTGCCTCCGGACGGACACCTTCGAAGTCTGGAGTAAAATCACTGACTACACCAACAAATCCTTGGTACAGCGGTTTAAACAAGATGAAGAGAGAGCTCGAGGACTCTCTGAAGGAACTGGCGAGACATCACATGCCAGAGAAGAAGGAATCTCCCTGGATGAAGCAGTGATGCAGAAGGGAGAAGACAATTGTATAAAGATAGATTAGACGATTTTGTAGTCTAGCTAGCTTTTTGTAAGCTTTTGATAAAGTAGATTCTTTTACTTTTGAGCTGGCAAACAGTGCATAGGCACCAGCTTCTTTGTGTATATATTTCACAACCCTCTACCATTTTCGGGGAGGCAATCTAAATAGAGAATTTTCTCTCACATCTCTCTGAGTAAAAATTCTTTGATTGTTCTCCAAAACAATACCTTAAGGGATCAAGAGTAGTTAGAATTAATCAAAATTGATTAAGACTAACTTAAGGTTAGATTTTCGAATCAAAGCCTTGAAGGAAAAAGTCTTTAAGACTAAACCTTGTGTTTGGATGAGGAGTGTCTATATAAGAACCTCGTGGTAAAGGCATTCAGAAGACACAGAAGAGCCTCTCCCTCTCACAGAATTCTCAACATTGAGAAGTGAGCGTCTCTTGAATTCCCAGAAGTTACGGAAGCTTGGTGAACCCTCTAAGCTACTCATTGGATTAAGGTATGATAAGCATCTTAGTTTAAGTTGTTTATGTTTTACCCTGAGAGAAGACTTTGATCAAGAGATTAAAGTGGTGCAGTGCACGGGTCATTCTTATGACTGATTGCCCGAATCCTGAATTACTCTATTTGGATCAAGGGGTGGGCAAGGATTCTACTACTGGCCTTCTCAATACGGTAGTAGATCGTTTGAATATTCTATCAGCACAGATAACCCAGTTATCAACGCTAATAGAAAGCTATTCTAAGAAATTGGAAGAGCTGACTCAATCACAGAGTGAATTTGAGGAATATTTCCTTGAAGGTAAGTCCAATCTCGGATTTACGGCAAGTTCAAAATACTCAAACGAGTATTTGAGGTTGGTGGAGACGCCGACGACAAAGACAATTGGGAAAAACCTCTTAAGTCCGATTCCTGGCTTGTCTAAAGAATATGTAGCATGCTGATATCTAACTCTTCAGGGAGTTAATTTGCATCGCTTATCTTCAGTAAATCTAATTGATATCAGAGTCGCTTAAGTAAAATTTCCTAAATTGATCTTGAAGGATTAAATTTGGATTAATTAATAGATTAAGAAAAGGTTACGAGAAAATTCTAATCGTAAAACGGTAATTTCGAAAGTGACGGCCGTAACAGATAAATTTTTCCTTGGGACCACCGTAAAAAGTATCAATTCTCATTGTCCGCGTCTGAAATTTCCACCCTAAATTAAACCACAAAAATACAAACGAGGAGGAAAAAGAAAGTCTTCCGAATCCCCACAGCAATCCCAACCCGAGAGAGATTTGAAAGCAATGGCCGCAACCGCCAACGACACCAACCCCAAGGCCGCCGCCGATGAATCGAGCCCCCTCCTGGAAGGGCAGGAGTCCTTCCCCGTCCCCCCGTCGGAGGAGAAGCTTCGTCCCTCCAAGGAGGCGCCACCTCCGATCACCCCCGTGGTCGCCGCCAACGGCTGGACCGCCGAAGGCCTTCCCATGCCTTTGGGTTATACGGAGAGGAGCAGCTGGGATTCCGGCATCTTCGCCTGCCTCGGTCGCAACGACGAGTTCTGCAGCAGCGACCTTGAAGTTTGTATGTTTAGTTGGATCTCGGGCCTTTTTTATTTTTTATTTTTCGGATGGGATCGAATTCGGAGATCTGGATCTGGTCCTTCGTTGGTGCCGATTGGGGTTGATCTTGTTGCGGGTTTTGTAGGATTTCGCCTATTTGATTTGCCTGGGTTCTTGATTTTGGGAATCTTTTGTTTCGTTGGTTTCGTTTATTGTTGTTGTTTCTTGCCTTCAGATCGGCGCGGCCAGTTTTAGGGTAGACGATTTGGGCATGTTTGCGAGGATGTCTGAGGAACTGGGTGTGCGTTGATATTGAAGGTCTAGAAAGATATGCTAGTAAAATTGTTAGATTTGATCATCTTGTTTGAAAGATATTTTTTTTACTGTGGTTGTTCGACATCTATGTATTTTCCCTTTTCCTTTTGATTCTCGGTGTTTTGATGTTGTGGTCATCGACCAGGTCTCCTCGGAAGTGTTGCACCGTGCGTGCTGTATGGGAGCAATGTTGAGAGACTTCGGTCTTCTCCGGGGACTTTTGCCAATCACTGCTTGACTTATTCTGGCCTTTGCCTGATCGGAAATTCGATCTTTGGCGGCAACTGCCTGGCCCCTTACTTTTCTTGTACCAGCCGCACAGCTATTCGCCGCCAGTTTAACCTGGAGGCAAGTTATTCTTTTCGCTCATACTTGTCTTTGGTTGCAGCTTCTTTGGTCACATATTTCTTTAAATATCTTCAAGTTAAAGAGTTCTTGGACTGAAGTTCTGTTTAGCTTTTGCTTGCAAAGATTGCATGCTTGGCACCAATATTTTTATGTATTGGGATTGTGTAGAATCCGTGTCTATGGTTGAAGTTTCTAATTTATCTTTTTCCCAGAAGCTTCTTTATTTATCAGTTCCTTTTTTTCTCAATCACAATTCCTGAAAGTGAGAGCTTGTTTTCGGGCAGTCCGGTCTAAGAGTGTCCAGTTTCTCCGACTGTTTTGGAGGAGCTATTTCCTCTCCTTGGGGGAAGTCAAAAGTTATCTTGTTAACACAAGCAACTTCTGAATATGTGTATGTTATTCGTAAAATTGGGGTAGTAATTGTTTTTAGCGTTTTTATGTAATAGACCACTGAAAGTGCATCTATTCAGTAGGTGAACACTCCCTCCGTCCATGAGTTACAGATACATAGGTGGATTAATTGAGTCCCCATATCTAAATGAAGGCAGTAGATTGTCATTTAGGAATATGCGCTCTCTGGTTGCACAGACATCCCTTAAAACTCTCTTTAAGGAGTGGCCACAGTGGGATTAGGCTTACTAGCTCATCTGTCTTTTGGTGTAAGCAGGGAACTTTCGAGGCATTCAACAGGTCCTGCGGCTGCTGCGGGTGTGACAGCATACTGCAGAATGATATCCACCGCGAGCAGTGCGAGACGGCATGCGATGTGTTGACCCCACGTTTTCTGCCATACATGTGCTCTCTGCCAGGAGGGTCGTGAGGTCCGCCGCAGGCTCCCCCATCCTGGGTTCAGGGCCCAGCCAGTCTTGGTCATGATTCCACCGGGGGAGCAGACCATGGGCCGTAGCGCCTGAAGTCTCTACATCATGTCTGTGTATATTGCCTATGTTACTGCGAACCTGATCTAGTACCTTATGAAAACATCCTGCTATGACACTGTTACGGCCTTGTCATCTTAACACATACTATTTTGAATAAAGCACTGTCTGTCCTTTGAGTTGTTAACTGCGATGTTATACAGATTGAGGTAAAACAACTTCTGGTAGGAACAGGGAGTTGGTGGGCAGCAGGACCTGAATGCGCCGCCAACACTCCTGCCCGAGATTGATAGAGGATCGCAAATCGCTTGCAACTAAACTAGTTTCGAAACCACTTCACACCCGTAGTTGGACATAGACAGCAGGGGAAAGTTATAGAAGGTGGGATGTTAACAGCATTCATAGAAACTAGTCGAAGCAAACACAAAAGGGGCATATGTCACAAGTCTAAATATGTGTGAGCAAGCTAACATTAGAAATGCAAGACTCAGGAAGTCACTCTGTGACAATCTCTTTCAATTCCAGATAGAAAGAAAATTTCTGGACCCGCAGACATAGGGTTCACAAACGTTTATTCTCCTGGAGCAGAAACACCTTGCCTGAGTCTTTCTTTCTTCATCTTCTTCTTTGAGACTGGTTTCTTCTTCTTGGCAGGGAGGGTCTTCTGTGCGTACATGTAAAGCACATAGTTGCCAACCAGGAAAACCAATAGGATGCCCCCGACAAGTAGCAGCACGATCAGGCCAGGGTTGAACCCTTTCTCCACAACATCATTGGCTGCATTCGCCTGTTCAGTGGCCGTGTTGCAAAGTGAGAAGAAGATGGTCGATAAGTCAAGTACAAGTTTTCAGCTCCAAAAATAGAAAAACCAACTTGTTAAACCAAAACTTTATTTACCAAATCCATTGTTGGACTTATAAAAAAATCCATTGTTGGTAAAATCCTAACTTAAAACCCAGTCGTAAGTTTTCTATGTTATTATGACCCAGTCGTTAGTTAACAATCCAAGAATGTAGAAACTTCAGAATGGCCTGGTAAACATGCATTTGAAATGTCAAAGAGAAGTCGAATTCACTCCATATTCTCAACTGAAGTTCGCCCGTGACTGCCTCACCCTTTACGTGCCATGCCGAAATCATCTAAATAAATAGGACTGCCCCAACTGACTCAAAACCTTTTAAACAAAGAGCTCAACAACTATAACATTGTCGGCCATCTCTCACTGAAGATCTTCTCATAGGAAAAAGTTGACTTTGCCAAAGATCAAATGCAACAAATAATCAAGCAGAAATAAGATGCATATCTGTCTACATTCAAGAGAATCTCCGAGCATGCGTTTTCGCGATATCTTTTATCCGCAAGACAGCGTGGATGCTCCTAACCTCGCCCTTTTTCCCCTACCCAGACCAAGACCCCCGATAATCCCCCAAACCAGAGGCCCTATAAGACACTGAATTGTCCCCAAAACACTACTATTCATCCCGATCCAACCGAAATCAGAAGACCGCAATAACAACGCCAAGATGCAATAGCATCCCTCAGCAGATCCCTCACCAAAACCCACAGATCCATCGAGTCTCCGGTTCAAAAATACGAACCCCAAAATCCCAACTTCCTTTCCATCCATCCGATCACAAGTCTCTTCAGATTGACCGAAACCAAGTAAGGGAATTCATAAAAGGTGAACCAATTTGTACCTCATCCATGGCTCCGATTCAGCTTGACTCGAGGAAACGAAAAATGGTGAAGCCCTCGAGAAAGAGGGCGACGGGAGGGGGGGGGTGTGCGGGGGATTCCGCGTTTCCGGAACCGGGAAAGAATCCGCGTCGGGGAGATTGAGGAAGGAGACAGCGGACGAGGTTTTGGTTGTTGGTTGGTTTGGACGTACGTAATAACATCCGACTGAGGGAGATGCTTTTATGGGCCTGGGTAATTGTCGGAATTCATATTTGGCCAGGCACCATGGGTCCTGGAAGAGTGACGTCATGATCTTGGGACAACTAAGCTAATTCATTCGTCTTTGCTCCGGCTCGTGGAGTAGCGGGGTGCGAGAATCGTTTCCTCGGATAATGAATGACGACCCTCCCCTTCCTCCGATGATTGCAACAACGAATTTTCGCGTTACGTTTCGGTCGATTCAAGGGTTCTCCTCAAAAATGTAGAGCAACAAAAAAATATTAACAAAACACTACACACGACAAAGGGCATTTGGTCTAGTGGTATGATTCTCGCTTAGGGTGCGAGAGGTCCCGAGTTCAATTCTCGGAATGCCCCCCAACTCCCTTTCTTTTTTTTCTTTCGTCGACAAGCAGAAGGACCCCGGCGATGAACCCTTCAACCTACCATTATGATGGTGACGAGGCCAGAAAATATTTCTGGGGGTCATCCTCTGATTTTTGTGCACTGATTTTCTCTTATGACTTTTGATGGCTCCTTCTTCGATCCCACTGTGCGGGCTCCAAAGAGAAGAATTTCTCACATGAATTACCAATTTAAGTGTATTTGGGTAAGTGCTACTGCAAAGACATGATCTTTTAGTTAGAATGCTTGACGGATGAGAAGTTTAGGGAATAAGTTGGTAAATTGCGAAGTTTTTTTCTTGCTGCTCACACATCTTCAGTGATAAAGGCCAAGTGCTACATCCATTGGGGCAGTTGTAGGTTATGGTCGTGCCGTCCTGTAAAGGCCTTCACAGAATGCAGGCTCCCACTGACATCCTGCTATCAGAGCACTTTAGTTGCGAAATATGGTGTCCTTTGTTCTGCTTTTTGGCTTCAGGTTGTCTGTGAGAATCGCCTAATATTATCATTTGGTTTGTTCATATCTCCTCCAAATGAGTTAAGGTTTAATGAGAATAAATTAGTTTATCCCTTTACTTGACCTCATGTTATATTAACTCAATCACAGACAAAGGACTCTCGCCCGAAGAATTTGCTGCTCGTAATGTTCTAGTCCTTAGCACTGCCTGAAGAATCCAGGACATACCAGACGGAGGAACAGCTCCTCCTCCTAAAAGGACAGGTGGGGGGCACTAGACCTTTCAAAGTGATGCAGGGTCTGGTAAAATTATGGTCGTATATGGTGAGTGATAGCTGCAATCTATTTTGTTGTTTTTTAGATGGAAGACTCAGACAATGAGCAATTCCCAAGACAATGAAACAATCCAACCAGTTCAGGCAAGAGTTTGAGATGCGGAAAATGAAGCAGGCAAGTCAAGATTAATGTTTTCGCCCAAACATATAATTAAATACCTGTTCAAATATCTTAGCATCTTCAAGGGTGGTCATCCAAAAGACTAGTTCTACTGTAATTAAAATAATGAAAATCTTTTTTCATATTATTATGAAAAACAACAGTGGTGTGGAGCCTGTGGAATGGAATGGATGGAGAGTTGAAGTTACACCCCTTCTTGATAAGGACGACGACGACGACGACAAGCCGTCATTTCTATACAAATTTTTCAGAAAAATTTTATTAAAGTTGACTAATCAACTTCTGACATAAGACGATAAGCTCTCAATCATTATCCATGAATGTCCGAGATTAGTATTTTAGTTCTACTGTGTACTAAATTCTTTCTATTTTACTATGTAAAACTGGAAGATATTTTTCCAAATGGAAATAGCGACGACAACTGCCATTTAGTACGCTTTACCTATACACACATGCGAAAGTACGACCTCTAAACTCATCTTGACGTGCCATCGTTTTGAAAATAGATTTCCATGCAATTACTCATTCAAGGAATTCAAACATGATTCACATCAACTTAGTCCACTCGTAAAAAAAAAAAAAAAAAAAAAAAAAAAAAAAACACAAAAAAAAAAAAAAAAAAAACAAACAAACAAAAAATAGGGTGTTGATGATAGAGGCAGATGTCGCAACAAAAAGAGGGTAATATAATTCCAAATAAAAGCAGATTTAACCAACAACCAGAATGTTGGTAACCAATCATATATTCGCAGTCTTCAATAAACCAGCCAAAACAACAAACCCAAAGGACAAAAAGACACATTCCGCCGCAACATCAATCAACAACAAATTAATAACAGCTAAACTTTAATATCACAATGCGACTCCCTTGGCCCGCCTTACGCCAATCTCAAACACTTTTCATATGGTGCCAGGAAACAACCATAGTGTGTCCCCCACCCACGCCTCCTAGAGCGTCCCGAGAAATCGGAGCAGACTAACAGCCGCCCGGTGGCGTTACTCTCCCCAACCCACTCCTCCGACGTCACAGCCTGGTACCGCAACCGCAAGCTGTCAGTGGAATCGACCTCCACTCATGCAAATGACAGCAACACAATTCGCAACAACCGAGCTGTAAATCATTATCCGCCGCGTCAAGAACAGTTTAACGAACCACTGGATTGAACAACAACAATAATCTGTTTGTGTCCTCCTTAGGATCAGATACGGGATCCGGCAAACATAGACAACCTCTTTGATCCCATTTGTGAAAACACTCATTACCAGAACGTTGGAGCCATACAGCAAGTCCACCCGGGATAATATTCAGGTCCTAAACGCTCTCTCCCCTCCCACCACATACCAAAGGGAAGCTTCATGCCTCAGACAACCTCGGTATCCACTCATTATTCGAGGACTCAAAAATCCAAAAACGTGGAAAGATATCCTCGACCACTCCAATGTCCGTCCACGCGCGTTTCGATGCTTTCAGAAGGCGGCTCAATGAGAGCTCAAACTCAGAGAGCAACCATTGCCCACAAACCACAACCCCAGCTTCGAATCCCAACAACAAGCCCTAATGCTCCTCCTTCATCACGGCGACCTCCTCGTCATCGGCAATCAGCATCGCCGGACTAACGATCTACCACACGTGGGGTCGACAACGGACCAACATGCTCCAGGGCGTGAAAGTCCCGACAGCCTGTTATTTGCCGCGCTCTGGTGGAGAAGGATGACCGCGCGGAAACACAGCCGCATCCCAAAGACGCGTACGAGCGCGCGAAATCACATGGCAGCAACTAACGGGTCAACGTGGTGCCCTGGATGATTTCGTGAATGTGTGGTCGCCGCCGTCTGAACATGAGCGCAAGTAAAACAAAGAAGGAGAAGACAGCTGGTACGACCACCTTACGGATGCCAATCGACGCTACCCATTCGAGATGTGTAGCAAGAACGCTATTAGCACAAAGAAAGCTAGCTCTTTTTTCATATGAGCTAACTTGGCAAACAATCCTCTTTCCGGGATCCCGAGATCATTCTGGAGCCATCCTTGAGCAGCTGACTGTATCGATCGGCCTTCGCCGTAGAGGTTTTACATCGCGCGTACCAGTCTGGACTTGTCGCTTTGTCGCTTCGCCGAACCTATATGTCGCCCGCACGCCTGGTAATTCCAGTCGCTTTATGATGATCCTCTTCGCCTAAAGCATAGCTCTCACTTGGTGTGTATACCGTGATTCACCTCCTTTCTGGATTTTCCTTCCTTGGGGCCTGTGGTTTTCTGGACTGTCCGATCCATAGATGGGTGTCTTTAGAACTGTGGCCCAGGAATTTCTGTTGCTAAACAGCAGCTCACACCGATCCACAAAGGAGCATTCTATCGATGTTGGAGGGCAGATAAAAGCACAGGGAACAGAAGCTCAAAGCGATGCGGTCGGGTCCAAGATCGAGGGGCATGGGAGATGGGGATGGGACGAGCGGACCCTGTCCTAGGGTATGGAAAGGATGCGGGCCCTTGCTCAGTCGCAGGAGCTGTGGCGAGCTGAGACACATAGCAAAAGTGCAGCTCTGGCCATGGGCGTGGTACGGCCCAATGAACATGAAATTGAAGAGACCCCGTATGAATTAGAAACATTGAGAGCGTGCCGATTTCGCAATCCAAGCTAATGAACGATGTTTAATTTTCGCTAATCATGATTTATCTCTTTCCTACCTCTCTCTATTTATTTTCTTGCTTAACACAAATAGAACTTTTGCGTTTTACAACACTTAAGCCTCCTTCTATATACTTCCGTACCAATCGTTCTCTTCATTAAGAAACGTTATAAACTGAGACACAATTAATTCCTAACTCGGGTTTTAAAAAGTCGATATTTCGCAAGCCGTTCAAAATTCCACTACAATGGAAGACGACTCTCGTCAGGTAGAGATTTACAAATATCGTAGTTTTTTTAAGGGAGCGAAATTAACATTTATTAAAATCGAGTCTACGATGCGACGATATTATACTTTCAAGAATTTTGAAATGTTTAACACACAATTGATAAATATTTTTCGCAAAATAAGTTTATCAATGCTCAACGAGCGTGGATAATTTATATTAATAGTTTATAACAAATGAGATTTGAGGAACAAAGCTGATCAGCAGACTTTCTCATGGTTGCTCAAATGACGTACATCCGTACCGTTTCAATTTGCACAATGAAGCAGAGTGTTAAGGGAAATGGTTCTTGGGGAAAATTAATCTAATGGACACAAGCAATCGTCACCAGCGAAAGTGCGAGACGAGGATGTTACGATGCAGTCCGGATGAGTAAAGAGGCCGTTTGGCGTTAATCCCGGCCGAGGACATCGATCGTCGTTTCGATGATGAACGTGATGCAGGTTGGAACGGCCTGATGCAGGGACAGTGGACATGTTTTATTCTCTGGCCATCCAAGGGGGAATGGACAGGCTTGGAGCGGATGAGTGGAACAACGCCATGGGAAAGAAGCACCTTATCAACCAGGTAGATCGCCACCTTTGCTATTTCAAGAATATTGTGCTGCTGATTTGTAGCGGTGACAACCCCTGTAACGAGGCTCATTTGGTACCCAAAAGTGGACACGTTCAGCTGGGAACTGGCCCGCGTCGCTGGCCCCCCCTGCCTGCGTCCTCAAGGGATTACAGCTTCAGCCACCTGCAAGCTGAGGGAGTTGTGATTCAATATCGGAAGGAGGAACGTGAAACAGGATCAGCTGGATCCTATTGTTGGTCCGGAGAGGGAGTTCAGGCCGTTCCGGAGGGGCAAGCTCAAGAAGGAGTGATCGATTCGGAGCAAAGACAGTGAGCCCTTGGGTAGGTGTTGCTGTTTGATTTGCGCGTTGAAGCTGTAGAGTTGCCGATCAGGGGTCGTCTTGAGGAGGCGATATAAAGAAGGTGAACTCACCTCCCATCTCGAGGATGGCCGTTATGTTGGTGGCAGCGGGAGGTGGTGGCCGGAGAAGGTTGTGGCGTCAGGTTAATTGCAACAGGGAGACAACGATGGCGAGGCGATGGTGAGGACCACCAAGGGATACAGAAGATTCCATGATGGGGCAGTTCTTGGTTTATGGTGGACGGATCAAAAAATGGTGTTGCATATATATATGAATATATATCTAAAAAATTTATGAGGGAATGCTTAGATGGGGAGGGACTACAAATTCCAGACGGGTGCCAATTGACTCTAGCGTTGCTTGTTTCCATTCTCGTGCTAAGAAGATTTGACAAAGCTTAGGATCGAAGTTGTTCTTGAGAAAACGGAGAAAGTCTTACTATAAAGATGGGAAAAACATCACTGTCCCTCACCCCCCCCCCCCACTCCCGGGCAACCCACCGCGAAAAAAGCTTTTTGCAAACTTATTGTGGGCCTGAATCTCGAACGACTCGGAAAAAATGCCTGGCCTCCTCCTACCCGGCTGGTGGGGGTGGTCTGGTCCTAGTAAGTAAACTGATCTCAAACCACCCCCCAGGCAAGCATTCGCATCCTCCGCCTCCCTCGGGCCAGTGACAGTGGCCAATTCTCGAGGGTAGAAGTGACGCGACTTCATCTTATTACATGGATATGGAATATGGAGACGTCCAAGGACGAGTCCAGCTAGCAAGTGAGCAAAACAAGGCCGAGAAGTGGCCCATGTTTTTCCAGGAAGGATGCTAGATTGGCTAGTAGGTTGTCCTAGGAAAGGATGACGTTCTTTCTGAAACATAGCATACGGTGTTGCTTCTTGGTTCTGAATTGCAGAAGGAGGCCAAAAGAGAATTTAGACATTCACGTATGCTGCCCGCAATCCGGCAATACAGTAAGATGATTAAAGAAACATTACATTACAGGAGATGATTGATCGATGGATATGCCTTCGATGGCAAGCACTATTTTTTAAAAAAAAAAAGCAAGTGCACTTTCCCATCAAAGTGAAAGCAAACACCATTGCAATTATGACATAAAAAACCAAAAAAGCAAAACACAGAACCAGACAAGCGACCATGTCCTTCTTCTTGTTTTGTAAGAAGGATTTAGGAGCCTCTCCCTGAAAGAGCTGAAGGCCTTGGCAGCCTCCAGCCCCTGAGGAATGATCTGATGAGAAATAGAAATGTCTGCCTATGGCCCTGCCCCAATTGAATGGTCCCAACCCAGAAATATCCACTGCCACACCCCCCCACCTATAACAAATTAAGAGAAACGTCACGAACCAGGAACAAACGACATTCTTTGTTAAGGTTTAACGGTTAATGGGAAATCACTCGCGCGTTTTTTTTAAAGTCTTTACTTGGTCATTCCCATTGCCTGCTGCAGCTTGTCATACAATCACGGGCAGCACCCAAGGGCTACTGAGCTGGGTTTATGCCTGTCCCAGTGATCGGGGATGGTTGCAAGGTGAACCATGGAACACTGCAAATCCGATCATGGAAGTGGTGCCACACCACCTAAAAACCCCGAACGGTTAAGTTTTGTTAGTTTGATGCGTTTGATATGTGTGGATTGTCCAAAGGGGGTTGATCGCGCCTCGCTGTTTTGTCTTGTGCATACCGGGATATGGGAAATCGCGGGCAATTCCTCTTAGGATCTGTGGCGGAGAATACAGTGTATGACGAGGACGAAGGGGTCTCCAATGATCTCCGCTGCCCAGTGCCGGTGCCTTTTGCTGTACCCTTGCTGGAACGCACCGTGCGCCGCCCCCGCCCCCCCCCCCCCCCCCCGTTTTTTTTCAAAACTTCCCCCGTTAGTAAGTACGGCCCTTTGCGAGATTATGCCTTGCACCAGGCCGCAACCACAAATGGCGCCCAGGCACTGTGCGGGCCATGTACAGGGACGGCCCGGATCAGCGAAAACCTTCCTTGCAAGGGAATAGCCCGAATGTCACTGCCGGTTTTATATGTCCTCCTGCAAGGCAAATCATTTTCACCG